>JAYMFX010226071.1:0-10057 GCA_036784945.1 Monocelis spectator | reverse complement strand
GGAGATAGGATTTTCTGCCGCTTGGTAGGAACAAATCGATATACAAATATCTACTAGCAAGAGTCGTTACTCTATGGTTTACACGCCCTTAAAAACCCTGAATTACATTTGAATTTCCATTAAATCAGAGGAAAAATTTACGAATTAAGAAAAACTTTGTTTGAAACCATCGGTATGGTTGTCTTCAGAAATTGAATATAAAGTTATCCTTATCACAGTCCTTACCAAAGCTTCTCAACCGGAATCTTCAATGTCTCTACCATTTGCCTGCTATTCGTCGCCAGGTACAACTTGTGTCTGCCTACTCGTCTTCAGATTCACTCTGTCAATTTACTGTCAAACAGATAATTTGCATTTACATATTGTTAATAAAATTAATTGTTTACATATTCTAACGTTGATTACTAGTGGATGCCAGTGCTTACAGCAATCCCAAAGGCCAGACTGACCAACGGGCGGGGTACCACTTCAAACGACTTCACAATTACCAGATGGGCGGTGTCTACGAGTGCAACTCTCGGTGCAAGTGTGATAGGCGGTGCAGGAATAGGGTTGTGCAGCATGGCATCTGGGACAAGCTGCAGATATTCAAGACTGAGAAAAAGTGAGTAGTCCTTTCAAATATTCTTTCAGATAATTCAAATAAAAGAATCTAAAATTCAAACAATTGTATTTGACCGACACACTTCTCTTTTCTTCTCTCCTCTTCTCTTCTCTTCTCTTCTCTTCTCTTCTCTTCTCTTCTCTTCTCTGTCTCTCTCTCTTCTCTTCTCTTCTCTTTCTCTTTCTCTTTCTCTTTCTCTTTCTCTTTCTCTTTCTCTTTCTCTTTCTCTTTCTCTTTCTCTCTCACTGCTCTTCTCTTCTCTCTTTCTCTACTCTGTTTATCTGTTTATAATATCTCTGTTGAATTCAGGGGCTGGGGTATTCGAGCTCTTCACTCCATTCCTAAAGGTGCTTTTGTTTCCATTTATGCGGGAGCGATTTTCGACGAGAACACAGCTGTTACGGTGAGCACAATTAAATTCTCTATTGTATTGTTTTGGTATTGTAAATATTTGCCCAATTTTATTGTCAATTCATTGAGTGACGCGCAGATTTCTCTCCCAACAAATTTGATAATATCTCTCTACAGGAATAAGAATTTCATTGTGAACTAATATTGAGACAGTCTATCTTTACACTCCAATATATACACACATATATATATAGGAAGAAGTATTGGTTAAGGGTTCGTTTTCTTGTGAAAATGATTAACTTTTATTTCAACTGATTTAATTCACACGCCATACAGTGCAGTCTTCTTCCAGTGGCGTGATATTCCACTCTTACAATATTAACATTGATTTCTATTGCGATGCTATTACTACTAATATTTAGTTTCACTTATGGTTCCACTAATAGTGAGATCACAACGGTCCAGCTGGCTTGATTCATTGATTGGTATTCTTTCTTTTTAGAGAATCTAATTATAATTAGATTCCGTTAATCTTCCATTGTAATTCATTTAGGAAGGATGTAAATGGGGCGATGAATACCAGGCTGAACTCGACTATATCGAAACTATCGAGGCTCATAAAGAAGGCTACGAGGCAGATGTGCTCTATTCTGATTTGGAATCGGATAATGACCCTGAGGAGGAGGAAGAAGAAGAACAGTTTCAGCCTACTGAAGAAGATCTGCAATTATTAGAAAAGCTCATCGAAGAGGAAATGGAAGACGGTATGTGACGTCACTTAACAGCTAGGATTCGAACCAGAGAACTCTGAATTATTTGAGCTATCAATCCAGAGGTCACGATTTCGAATTCGAGTCCCGTCTAGGTCGTATTTATTTAATTGTGAATGCTGAATTATTTTCTTTTTCACATTAGAGGATAGTGAGTCCAGTAGCGACGAATCATCTAACAAATTAATCAAAGTCCCAGACCAGAATCAACGAAGAACAAACCCATCTCGACAAGCGAAGAATCGATTGAAAAAAGATAAGGCGCGTAAGAAAGCTCTTGAAAGACTTAAGAAAATGTGAGTTCAGTGTAAACTACTGTAAACGTTTTCAGTAGTAGTTAAACTTAAAATTGTTTTATTTTTATTTGCTTTTTCAGAAAGAAAAATGAGGATCAAGATAATCGGTAAGTTAAATATTCCATCAGATTAATATTGATCTGATCTGATCCTGAAATTGATCGCAAATCTGAATGACTACTCCATTTCTCTTATTTTTCAGTGCATACATTGGAAAGTTGATGCCATCTCCCAAGTAAGAGAAACTGTGACACCAAAAGTTGTGAAAGTTTTTCTTTCGATTTCTATTCTTCAGTGTTGAATTTAGTTTAGTAGCTTTCCATTGCATTGGTCATGCATGGGTTTCATAATTATATTTCGGTTTATTTCAGGAAAAATCCCGTTTTAAATGATGATGAGACTGACAGTTTTAGAAGCCGTGGTAAGTTGAACAAACATACAAGCTAAGACTGGTTGTTAGGCCACCTATACTAACGCTATCTATCAACTCATACTAATTTAGCTGGAGGCCGACGATCAACTGGTGGAAAAGTCTTGAAATCCAAGGGCCGTTCTCAAGTAGATAAGTCTAAGCCTCGTCCTAGCGTTAGATTTTATTTTAACGAAGAGAATCCATTTGTAATGGATGCTAAGAAAGCTGGTAATCTTGGCCGATATTTCAATCACTCCTGCTCGCCGAATGTATTTGTACAGAATGTTTTCATCAAGACTCATGATCCAAGATTCCCAGAAGTGGCATTTTTCGCCAAAAAGTAATTTTGACTTTAACCAAAACTCGTGAATATTTCAAAATGGTTCATAGTTTGTGTTGCATCTAATGATGTTAATTAAATTTCTATGTCAATGATGATTTGAGCAAATTTCTTTTAGGAATATTGAAGCTGGAGAGGAAATGACATGGGATTATAATTATCAAGTTGGCTCTGTCGCAGATAAAATATTATACTGCTATTGTGGATCACCAGAATGTCGTGGAAGACTTCTGTGAGATAACATTGAAATACATTTACACAAAAACGTGCATTTATTTATTTATTTATTATAAATAACTTTTGTGTATAATTGTTGTTGATAATGATAATGTTCTTAGTAGAATCATATTGAAACTGAAGCTCTTGGTATGCCTACGCATGGTTACTTGACACTATAAACAGCAAAATTGACATTATTAAATTTAACAAAAATGTTATGCACAATTCGAATTTTGAATTAATAGATTTTATTCTTCCCCACTCTTGTGTAATTATTTTTTATACTTGCAAGTCATATTTTCGTTGTTTAGTATTTAATGTAGGTATGTATAATGTAATGATCTCAAAATCATGTTATTGTATAAACAATTCCAAAAATAATAATATTTTTTGCTGAAAGATTTATATCTAAATGTATAAAACTGTAGAAACTCAATGATTTAAGAGTTAAATTATTGGAACATGATGGAAAGTGTCTCAATACGTATTAATCGAGTGAGCACTTTTCGATGGGAACCCTCAGCGTAGAGTATCATTCTGGAATATGGCCCATTCACAGCTATGCACTGTATTGTCTTTTTTATTACTAGACCTGCTGTTATTGACAGTTAAGATGAACAAACTCCAGTTTGAAGCTGTATCCTGGAGATGTTCTAATTATTTTATCCGGTGATGATAGTCGGGGGAAAAAATTGTTGATAGCTTAGATTATTTAGATTAAATATACTAATAACCTTAGATTATACTTTAAATACTCGAAGTTACACGCGCTAGACGTAACTCGCGCCAGTGGCAGTCAGCGATTTCTCTAGGTTAAATAATATACTCTAAGCTAATAACTCATACTCATAAGGTCGACAGTTTTAAAAATAAAGGTTGTTTTAACCCGTCATATCAATAAATGAACTCATATGTAATCGTAAATTTGTAAACAATGTCAATAGTGGCGCCTATAGGTATAGTCTTTGTAACACATAATTAATAATGCTGAGCCAATTTTTCTTGCATCTATAATTCAAAGGTTTATAATAATGGTCATTTGATAAATAAAGCTGATTATTTATATTTTCAATTATTTGATTTCAAATAACTCTCAAAACTCATAAAACGCTCAAGTAAACTGAATTTTATATAATGTACTTTTATGAAATAGCTACCTAATTATAATGTTTTAATTTTTTGTCTATCTAGATTATATTTCTCCATATTCTCTTAGATAAAAAAATGCATCCAGTAAACTTATGTTTCAAATATTCTTAATAACCTCAAGTAAACTATATACTTATTACTGTTAGTGACTATATCTTTCAAAAGCAATCATAGTATTTTAATCTTAGTATAGAAGCATTATGTTTGCATGACATTTTTATATTTATTCCATATATATTGATATGGATTGTTTAGTAAAAGAGTATTAGACCTGGTAAATATGTAATTATAATGTACACTCTTATAATTAAAGAAAAAATAATAATTAGCAATTCCTGACTTCAAGGTTTTCCCACAATTATTAACTTAAAAGTTCCTTTTAAATTATTTTGTATATTCCAAAGATATTCTAAGATAGGAGCAGTGAAGATAAGATTCTCTCCCTACTTGTATTGCTAAAACACACAAATGATTTTGTAGATAAAACTTTTAGTAAGCATTTTTATTTTGGGATTCATTTATCCGACATGAACCATCAAATATATTTTGGGCATCACAAAACCCACGTTAAAATATCTGACAGATGCATTTTTTGCATTAATTGCACAGATAGGGATTATAAATGTACCTCAGCTAATCCTCAACTTTAACAAAAATACTTATATATTTGCTGTTTCATTTATTTATTTTGACCAGAACTTCTTTATCCATGCCAATATTTATAAATAGGCAATGTGACAAATATATTGCTTAAATTTTATCAATTTTAGGGCTAAGACTAGTAAATCCATTATTTTTTTGTTAAAAAACTAAACTTTTGTAATATTATGATAATCAACTTTGTCAATCTAATTGAAACACAACTGCTGTTTTATTAATTTAAATATATTATATTTTTAATTTCAGGAGTATTGTTGTATGTTAAATGAATACTGAGGATTTAACACCAAGGTCAAGACAGCGCGATATAAGAGAAAAAAGATTAAAATATTTTTCCAAACAGATTCCAGAATCAATTCAGCCTAAATATGCTAAGTAAAAATATGCATTCATTTCTATAATATGTGATCTGTTTAATCATTATCTTGTAATTTTGGTAAAAATTCATTAATAGCCATTCTAATTACAAGCATAACATCTTTAATCTGTTTGTTGTCTAATTTTATAGGCAAAAAGGAATCAATTTATCTAAAGATCCGCGCCATGTCTTTCAACCACCTGATAGAAGACAAATTAAAACCAATAAATCAATTTCTATGAAACAGCAGAAACCCGACGTACAATCATCTTATGTTCGTAATCAAAAACATTCTAACAGTAATAAATCTCATGACAATGAAAATCTTTCAATAAATCATTTAGATTGGTCCGAAGAGCCATCTTTAAACTTAAATGAGAGTATTTATTCTGATGATAACATTGAAGACGATTTATGTACCCATCGTCCAGATCTTGATACATCCCGAACTACAGAACTCTTAATAGAATCTTGCCAAAATTACAAAGATATTTTATTAGAACGTGAACAAGAAAAGAGTGCTAAATATGGTATGAAAAATAATGACTTTTATGAAGATGTCATGAATAAAGATCCAATTTTTGATTGTGAAGCCACTCGTCAAAAGTTACAAAAAAGTCGAAAACGCATCGCCGAAATTGAAAGAACGCTACAATTTAATATTGACGATTCAGATTCAGACACTGCTTGCAATGGGCAAGTTATTCAAGAGGATAACTCTTTAAACGAATATGAAAGTATTGAAAAACCAAGTCAAAGTCATGTCAATGGCTCAGTCAAAGTTGCTTTGACTTCTGATCAAATTTATGAACTGGCTAAATCTAGATCCAATCGAAATTCTGCTCCAACTAAAAGTAGTGTTGCCGAAAATGTAGTCGACCATTTTCAAGTTGTCAAAGATTTTCAGAAAGATGTCAGGCGCAGCTCTGAAAATCTTCAAAAAAACAATGAAAGTTTAAAGATGGTGATATCCTATATGGACAGTAACAACTTAGAAAACACCACGACCAACGATGAAATCGATCATTCTGTTTATCATTCAATTTTAAAACAAAGAGAACTTGACAACCATCGTGAAAAAGAAGAATGCATCAATACCAATAACTGTGAGAGTTTCTCAAATGTTGAGTCTTGTCTTTCGTTAGGCATGTTGGAGGAGCACTTTAAAAAAATCGGTGTTGATCCGAATGTTATTAGATGGGCTGCCAAGTCACAACCCTGTGTTGACATCAACCCATTGGATGACTCTTCGATCGAATATTTTCGTCGATGCCCTGAGTGTCAAGCTCGTAACAAATGCTCCGTTACATGGTGCTTAAATTGTGGCTCTGTTTTAATCGGTTTAGAGCCAGAAGCGGCTCCTAAGTCTTCTAAAAGAAGTGTTGTTAGACCAAATCAAAGAAAACCCGTCGAAACTTTGCCGCCGCTTTTGCCCGAGGAACAGCTCGAGAGAGAAGAATTCGAAATATCTTCTCGATTTAAACGGCTGTCTTCAAATAACAACAGTAGCTCTAAAATCGAGGTCTCGGTGAAGGATACTGATAACAAGGAAGCTTCTTCTAAAGATACGAACAAATCATCGTCGTTGAACGGTGTTTTACCGAGTGACCGCAAAATGTTTCATTCAGAGAGGATCAGTAAAAAATACCACGATGATTTGAAGGTTCTTGATATAGAGGAAACTGTTGACGATAATCTGAAGAAAGAGGAAGACGAGGAGGACAGTTCCGCTGAGAACAGTCAAATTGATTTAAATGAACAGCTTAAGTTAGTTTTAAATGAATCAATGGATGGCGCCAACGGTATGGAAGAAAGCGATGGCGGTGTGCAAATACCCTTTGATATCCCGGTGCTCGACGAAGTTGACTATCGAGAGATGTGCTCCAGTAACGCTAACGCCTCTAGGAATGTCTATGTACCGCCGTTAAATTTAGATGCGACAGCGTCGCCACGTTCAGCCGTGAAAATGAATTGTAATTCGTTGGACTTTTCGACTGAATTATTTGACTCATCTACGAAAAGAAGCGACCTTCCATCGGTCAATAGTTCGGATCGCTTTTTTGATAAGAGAATGTCGGCACTGAACACTAACAATTCCGCCGGCTGTAATAAAACTACCGACACGCGAGATCTGGGTGAACACTTGGGTGCTCATAGCGGCGCTCACCAATCGGATAATTTGGGTCGTGGAGACGCTAACAGTCGTTCGGCTCGACAGAGGAAGAATTTCCATTACAATCGAAAGCGCAATGACTCTGATCGGACCTATACCAAAGATAGGAATAGGTATGCGAATCGCAATAGAAATCAGTCGGAGAATATAAGCAGCCCAAATGAATCTCAGTCACAGCGACAAAGGGGCGGCGCCGTAGGTCAGAGGAGATGGTCCTCCTCTAGCAACCAGTGGTCTGATCACCATCCGTCAGTTCTACAGAAAAAGTTTGTTAAAATACTTTTGTTATTTTCCTCACTGTCAGTTTAGTTCAGTTGCCAATAATTGATTGATTGGTCAGTAGTTATTTGTAAAATATTGTGAATTATTACCTCATTTTAGACCATCTGAATATTTACGTCAAAGTTATAACAAAAGCAACTCTTTCCACGAAAATGCTTCAATTCGTAGCCTGTAAGTCACTAGACTGTTCTATACGACCACATAAACACTAAATGATTTAATGCTCTTAAATACTTTGATAAAAGAACCTTTTTGTTTTGCCAACATTTTCAAAACATTTGGACTGTTTCAGTAATGCCGATGCTGAATTTGTAACTCAATGTTTATCAGAAAAAAATTGTTCGTCATCAGATTTTGATCAAGACAGTTTATCATCCAGGTAATTTGATTTTTATGAAACTTTTGATTTATTTGTGAATATTAAATTTCCCTTCCTTTCCTACAATACATTATTCTACCTGACTGATATTTATAGACTTTCGAGTAGACGGTTGAGTTTATTACCCAAATATGACATTGATGATGTCATATTTACTCCAAGGTTATACGATGACATTCTTATTGATGTTTAATAATAATCAATTTCATATTATCGCATTATGTTTTCTAACATTTCAACATCATTCTGTTTATTCTTACTAACTCAACTTTGACTCTCAGCATCGGCTTGGCGTAGCTGAGCCGAACTGCGTGACCAATCAACTGATTTAATTGGTCGTCCGCGCGAAATTCTATTAATAACTTTATACGCTGCGCGTGTAAATTTCAGTTTAATAGCGATGACCAATCAATCAATATTTGTTCTATAGGAAATAGAGATTGGCTGATTAGCATAATAATGCGGATTGCAATAAAAAGTCTTTGTGGTTTCTTTGTTCTCAACGGGTTAATTATTAAATCGGTAGTGTAAATCAATCAATTTCTTCTCGTGACATGAACTTCATTTCATCGATTGATTAATCTTGATCATCTGATTCATCTTATTTGTAAAGGAGTTATTATACAATGCAATACAAATCTGTATTGTATACCTTGTTGATCTGATCACTTGTATACTTTATCAGCTGTGATTTGAGAATATGTAGGTCTTACTCACATTAACATATTATTCTATTACTATCTTATCTCAAATGAAAGATTATTAGATAATAGACTACTCTATGCTCAGGTTTCGATGAATTGATTCATGAGAGGCAATGGAACTTCCATATCGAGATACAGAGGATTCAGGCGTGGCTAAACGCTGGAAATAGTGTGACTTTAGGGTCCATAATCTCATTGGCTCTTAGAATATCACAGGAGAAAATCGATTTTTAGCTTAAATTCGAAGAAGGATTATCGATTAAGTCAAAATCGTTAGAACTCAAAATTTATTTAGATAATGCTTTAGTGTGCATATAAAAAGGTTTTACCAATGGACATTATGGATGATCCTACCTTTTGTTTCTTTAGTAGTGATTGTTGTTTATTGTTTGATTTATGCATTTCAACTTTCCTGATTTTGCAGAGCACTGGCTAGAATTCATCTCCACACGAATGAAGAGATAGTCTCGCCATCTCAGGACATTTCTCAATCAACCCAGGAAATTCTCAAACCGGTACATTATTAATTTACTATACGACCTTATACAGATTGAAATTCTCACTGCTAAATTTTATATACCTTTATAATAATATATTCATAGGGTAGTATTTAAGTACTTCAGTAGTGTACACAAGTAGTACTTCAATTTTTTCTAAGTAGGCGTTAGATTGGTTTGCTGTTTTTTTTTAAATTGTTAATAATCAATACTTAAGTAGAAGAAAATATATTTTGTTTATTGTCCTACATTATATTTGAATTCCTAGAACTAATCATCAGGATTTTACAGTTAATTGTAATGCTATGAATAAATCAGCAGATTTAGAAGAATATTCAGCAGAAACCAAATTCTTTCAAAAAAGTTATACCTGAAGTTATACGACAAGATGGGAAGAGATTATCAGGGCCTACAATAATTGCAGGAATCCAATCTCATCTTTCGCAAATCAAAACAATTAGTATCGGTCAGATATTTTGCGCAAGGTCGTAACTACACGCATCATGACATGCTCGGGGGTTGGGGCACGTGACCTTGATTCTGATTGGTCAAACGTTTTAAAGTTATTTTTGGCTGATGATTTCGATTCCTTCGGAACTAGCTGTGCCATTAATGCATGGATATTGGCAAGCGAGGCCATCCACCATATCTCTATGGAGGTTTAAGTAGCCGTGCGTCAAAACCATAGAAATCGGAATTATTTTTGGCTGCTTGATTTCCGAATTTCTATGGTCAAAACAACTGTTGCAAATGAATAGCTTCCTCAACTGTGTTTGTATTGTTTTATTTGTGATAAATATATTTGACAAAAGCCGATTATTTATTAAAGTGCAATAATAAATAACCGTCAGGTTTTGTATACA
>JAYMFX010226060.1:0-10058 GCA_036784945.1 Monocelis spectator | reverse complement strand
ATTCTTCTGTTGACCTGTTGCATTGAGTATTTCTGTCATCTCGAGTTGTAGAGAAGATATTCTTCTTCTGACCTATTGCATTGAGTATTTCTGTCATCTCGAGTTGTAGAGAAGACATTCTTCTGACCTGTCTATGTCTCATGACTTAAATAATATTGATCTTGAATATAAAACAATAGATGCTTTTCTTAATAAATTATCGCTTTTTATTGCAGGATTGTCTCGTCAAAAACAACATGCAGCTAAACGAACCGGTAAGCCCAAAATTGATTTCTGGTTAAATGGCGTGTAATATAGTTATTAAAAATAGCAGCTTATCCTGATTCGCTAGAATTCACCACCATTTTTGATGGTACCTAATATTTCAGAAGTACCAGTCTTTGCTCTCTCCTGGTCAACGAATCTCTCCGGAGCCACCCAACAACAGTACCTTGTCAGTATACAGTACAGCTCTTCCTCCAGTGAACACCGCGCTGTCTGGTATGAGTCACCAATCACTCTCAGACTTCTCTTCCAGCTTTTTGCAACACCACTCTGCATCTGAAAACTCTCGAGTCATGAATCAGAGGTAATGAATTCTAAATTAACCGGAATCCTTAGCGACCCAGAAAATTCTCAGTTTCAAAAGTCTCTCATGTGTACAACTCTTCCTTTAAAAACTAAAAAAGTTCCACTAGTCAGTCTGGAGTTGTATCCGAGCTGGAAGGTTCGACCTAATAGGTCTTGGGTCGGCTTCCTCGTTTTTCCTATTGCTGCTATGCTTTTGAGTTTATTGTGATAACGTAATGAATATTAGGAAACTCTAAATTTATTAATTGTTTTCCAGCATGGCAGAGACCGCTGCAATGCTCTCTGAGATACAGTCCCAGGCTGAGTCTGTGTCTGTTGTGCCCACCACATCATCGCTGTTCGACCTGAACCTGCCAGACAGTACCACATCCGATCTGGAAACTCAAGAGGATAGGCATGATAACGGTCGGAGGCTGAGTAACTCTCTTGTTCATGTCGAGCAGCACATGAAGCAGAGTCCTAGCGAACAACCTTTGGGGCTCTATTCCAACTCGTTTGTACCTCACTCAGCCCCGCTAACGTTAAATACCAATGGATTGAGTTATGCGATGCAGTCTGGATTTGAGGACAGTTATTCTGCTAATCTGGACACATTAGCCAATACTTATGGCAGTGAGTTATTATCATTGAAAGAAAACTTCTCTTTATTTAAAGTCACCCAATGTTGATTGCGCTAAATGAATATCTATGAGGACTGTATTTCACACTGTGTTATGTTTCCAGTGTCCGGTCTGCCCATGATTTCAGTGGCGGGTTACACAAACTCCAATCAACATTTGTTCAGTCCACCCAGTTCGCTGAGTGATAGTCATCTCATTGAATGGCCTTCTTCGCAGCCTATGACCGGGCCCTACTCATCTGAGCAGGGATTTTCAGCTTATAATCCTTACAACTATGCCAACTATTATACACCCGCGGACTGTTCTTCACTCTCTCTTTTCAATAATCACAATGCTCAAGCTCAAACCTCCGATCAAAATGATCATCCCTCCTTGTTAAACTCCAATTTTTTATCGGGTAAGTGAATTTGCTTATTTATAATTACCTCTAAATCAACTATTATCCTCTAAACCTTATACCACACGAGATGCCTATACATAGATATGGTTTTGTTAGTGGAATTCTAGGTAGGTACTAATGACAAGCTTGCAAGTCTACAAGATTATCAAAACCATAGAGATTTTTAGAGCGATCTAACTGTGTCTTATTTACATAGAAATCGGAATTATTTTTGGCTGCTCAACAGCTCCGATTTCTGTGCTTATATGTGTCCGATATATTGATTTGTTTAGAGCATAGAAATCGGATTCTCCCTGGTTTGCTTCTCTTATCGAGTAGAGAGACAGCGATAACAAATTAACTATTTCTATGGGTGTGCCTTAAAATCTCTTAAAAGTATCGACGGATTTTCATAACTCTTTTCACTAAAAATAACTAACTATAAAAAGAGTTCTTTAAAAAGCATTCTAACGATTGACAATAACTATTGCATAGATATAAACCATTTGTATTTCTATGAATGTGTTGTAGAAGTGAATGATCAGAATGGGAATGTGGTGATCGAAGGCTCCTATGACAGTGTCTACCCCAACCGTATATCTCACCATGGAGACAACCGGTCATCCAGGGTGTGGCACAGATCCTTGCCTTTCAATCACCAAATTTCAGGAAACCATCTCCCAAAATCTGTCGGCAAAATGATGCCAAAATTGCAATTAGCTAGTTGGTGAGAGATAATATTGATTAAACAATGAGATATCAATGAGATAATACTGATAAATCAATAAATGAAATAATATTGATAAATTAATGAGATAATACTGATAAATTAATGAGATAATATTGATAAATCAATCAATAAAATAATACTGATAAATCAATTAATCAATGAAATAATATTGATAAATCAATTAATCAATGAAATAATATTGATAAATCAATTAATCAATGAGATAATATTGATAAATCCATTAATCAATGAGATAATATTGATAAATCAATTAATCAATGAAATAATATTGATAAATCAATGAAATAATTATCATTACATTTATTAAGTAAATATTCAATTAATAGAATAATTCAAACATAATAACCAAATTAATATCAACCTAATCTCATTTAATAAAATGAAAATTGAATGAATCTTTGAATTCATTAATGAATTAAATTTTAATTTGAACTGAATGAATTGAATTTGTGAACTGATATATTGTAGTGAATTAGGAAACTTTTCACAAACTTCTCCGAACCATGGCGCTTCATCCATTTCTCCTTCCATGCATTCCTCCCCATCTGACACATTTGTCGGCAATGCAGAAATGGACAGCCGTCAGGTTTACCACGCTCTGTGTGATGGAATGACCAGCTCGATGATGAGAGGTTCCTCCTCCAATAGTGCAACCATCTCCCAACAACATCAGCGCCATCCAGACTTCAATCAGATTTGCCTTGTCTGCGGAGATATGGCTGCTTGCCAACACTATGGTGTCAAGACGTGTGAGGGCTGCAAAGGATTTTTCAAGGTGAGACATTGTGGAGTCTCAATTCCTTCAATTTGGAGTGTCAAGCGGTTGGTTTGGTCGGTTTGTTTTAATTTATCGATGATTTTTGTTTTAGCGTACTATTCAAAAGAATGCTCAATACGCATGCCTACAGAATAAGAACTGTCCCGTGGATAAGAGGCGCAGGAACAGATGTCAATACTGTCGATTTCAGAAATGTCTAAGCGTGGGCATGGTTCGTGAAGGTTAGCAAGATATGAAATCTTATCAATTAAAAAAAATAATTTTCTAACTCTATGATTTAACTGTTTAATTAATTTTCAATTGTTCACTGACGCCTTGTACCTATAACATATTATAGTCGTCAGATCGGAGAGTTTCAAGGGTAGAAGAGGAAGATTATCATCGAAAACGAAAAGTTCAAATAGTGACCCATCTCTGAACTCAGCAGTGACTTTATTGTCCATGCTGACTAAAGCGTTTGAATTATCTCCAAACGGAAGACAAATAAAAGTAAGAACTGAAATACTGAAATTTAGTGGAATATTTATTATAATTAGTCTTCTTTTTACATTTCTAAAATTGTAATAGGTAAAAAATAAAATAAAATAACTTTTCTCTATTCATACTACTTTTAGTAGTAATTTTTTGTATATTTAAAATTAATTTATTTGTAAAAAATAATTCAATTTCCTGAAAACAAATTTGTTTAGAAAGAAAAATTGGATCCAATAAGTAATGGTCAACTCGATGATCCAGCATCTTGCTTCCAGCAATTTATAAACAATCTCTCCGAATCGTACTGTATTATGCAGAAATATGCCGACGATGTCGCGGGAAAGCTGTCCAAATCGGATCGAGATTGTCTACTGAAGCTACATGGCCTGGACTTGGTGGCTTTTAAAATTGCCGCTAGGTAACTAACTAATCGTCTCCTTAATTCATTCAATTCAATTTTAAAATTACGAGGCACAAGACAAATGCATGAAGTAAAATTTTAGATTTCCCGCCGGCATCCACGAGAAAGCCATGAGCAATATGCTGCACCAGGACACGTCCGGCAGTCTATTCCCATTGAACACTGAATTTCGCTTTGAGAACTCTCAAGTCATGACTCTGAAAAGTCTTTACAGCGCAGGGTTTTCATCCTGGGCCAATCAATTGTTAGAACTGGCCATTGGTATACAGAGCTTGGCTGGTGATGATATCAATACCATTGCTGGACTAGCGGCCATTATTTTGGTGAACTACAAATCTGTGACAGGTAAGAGTGGTTGTTGACTTGTTAGGGTTCTTTCTTAGTGTTTTATAGGCTATCAAAATGTTAACTCTAAATTAGTTCTAATCTTACAAAATGTTAACTCTAAATTAGTTCTAATCTTACAAAATGTTAACTCTAAGTAAGTTCTAATCTTACAAAGTGTTAACTCTAAGTAAGTTCTAATCTTACAATAAGTTAACTCTAAAGTTACAAACTACTAGATACTAGTTTGTAATTAAAGTTCTAATCTTATAAAGTGTTAACTCTAAGTAAGTTCTAATTAGAGTTGATAAAGTCAATTGTCCCAAATCCATCATCTAAAACTATTTTCATTTTCATCGTTCATTCTTTTGTTTTTTCATGCCAATGATGTCCTCATCCCGTTTTATTTTCAGAGAGTCAGAAAGTGGCCCAACCTGACGATATCTATGCGGTCCACCACCAATTCATCGAGATATTGAAGAGTCACTGCTGTAACACCACCCACCTTCCATCACAGAATGAGGCCGACTCCTCTCTATCAGCAGCTGGAGCCGGAACTATGAGGGGCTCATTCCACATCAACATCAGCACTGGACACCGTACAGATTCGACATTTTTCTCGAAAGTTCTCTTATTCAAAGAGAGTTTCCACGCGCTGACGCGAGATCATTTGTTACCTTTGTTGACGAGAGATTTCAGTCAGAATATCGAAAATGCCATCCACATGAACTGGCTGCAATCTATCGTTCAAATGATTTAGCTGAAATCTTCTCAATAATTCTTTTAAGAAAATGTTGATATAACAATTTGAGATGAACTTTATATGCCAATTATTCATACTATATGCTATAGAAGTAACAATGACAGTTCGTTTAACAATTAACAAGAAATTTTAACAAACTTGGAATGTAATAATAGCTTACAGAGGGTCTCCTTCGACAAAACATCAACTAGAGTAACCATGGTAACTATTGACTATTGCAATTTACAAAATGTCACACAGGATGATTTATAAAGTTATTAATTATTTGTGAGATTATAAAATATGTTTTCACTCGCTTTAATGACTAAAACATGAACACGTACAAGTAAATTTCGAATATAGTCTGCGCTTGACTCCGTCCAATCATATTATAGAAATTCAAATTTCTATTATTGTAAATATACGAATTATATTTATTAAATCTATTTAGGGTTAATGATTATACGTTCACCGATCTGAAAGGTTTATTTAATACAAAGGAGAACCCAACATTGTTGAAAAATTATTTACATAATCTGTTTTTTGTTTTGTTTATGCCATATTGATAATTAGATACATCATTGATATTTCATTGACATTTAAACACAACGAGCTTATTCTCATGACTCTCATCGAAGTACTCCTGCACTCATAAACATACCTATGTAATATATACCTATTATCTATTTAAATTATTACCAGTAGGTAGAAGTTGTTAATCTCAATCATAAAGAAACGCATATCAAAAAGCGCGCCAATATTCGCCATTTTTAAATTGTAAAATTTAAACAGCCTACGATTTAAGATACAGATATTATTAATTAAATAATTTGTTTAATACTTTTACTTCTAAGAGCTCATAAATTATCCTAATCGAATTACCTAATAGTGTGATTTCAGGATCTGTAATTTGATTGGCTTTGAGCGAATTTAGGAATCTCTCATAGCAACGAATGGTTGTCTTCCACAATAGTACCTACCTATGACGTCACGACCATGTATAGGAATTACAGACAGTGTTGACGTATCGATATTACCAATAATGTGTGAGTGATATCTATAAAGGTATGTATGACTGTGACTCATTGTCTTGAATGAAATTGTTCTTTTGAAAGTCTTGCCACCATGAATATGAATTCCTCCTAACAGTTTAAAGGATGACTGATGTGATAATCTCTACTCAATTGTAAATAAATAACAATTAATGTTTTATTATCAAAGATGTTTCGATATCCGATGTACACATATCATGCTGTAATATCCTCATGATTTTCATTATATTAGCATAGTATCTATGTATATCTATTGTTATTATTTTAGATTCATTTTTAAGTTCAGAGTTTGCTGTGACTTTATAAATTAACATATTATTTTTCCTATATATATATTATCATATATGTGAGACTATAATCTGTAATTTAAACTTTATTATTACATATATCTACTGTAGAATATTTAATTAAAACTTTTGCTCAATTGGAATTGGAATAAATACTCATGCGTATCTTTGTATCGTTTTATGACACAAATAGAAAAAATTGTTTAAACAATATCATACAGTTTTAATTAAATGAAGAAACTGTATTTCTCTTGATTTTCACTACAACATTAATGGTAAAAGTTAATAGATACAGAGGTTCTGTTGTTAACAGTATGCAGTTGAAATATTCTCTCTATATAGTTAGTTGCTTTAAAAAGTTGCTTCTTAGATATAATTGCAAATTGTTTTAGACCCATATTCAGTAGAAATTATATAATTATATTAAAAATAAGATCATTTAAAAAATATTATTTGATTCCATGATATCAGTAATTACCTCCATACTAATTAAAAAATGAAGCAGAATACGGAGAGATTATACTTGGTTATAATCTTTTTCATTATCTAATTCATCTTCTAAATTCTTCTGATTCTGTATCAACATATTTATTTGTGAGGTAATATTTTTAATAAAAGTCTGCATATAAAGTCTTATCCTTAATATTTAATAGCTGTGATTACTCCTATCATGCAATACCTATCACAATCTTGATTAATTTTGAATATATTTATAAACTGTCAATTTTATTAATGCTCTTTTAACTGTGATGACTTGAGGAATTGTTGTCCTCCGTTGTGAAATATACAATGGAGTACTGGATGAAAGACGAGAGTTATGCATGCCGTCTCTATAACATATATATTAACAAAAGTCATTAATTAACTTTCACTTATAGACACTGTCTTGTTGACTAACTCACGGCAGAATGAAATTTATATCCAAAAATCTCCACACTTTTGTGAGTATACCACAAGAATGAAACAAAGAAAGCTCTTACAAGCGTGTAGTTACCCTTTTAATGCCAGTGTTAACACTAAAGTAATCAACTTCAACAAACACTTTGAAAGCGCAGTAAAAAAGATAAGCATTAGGCTATACTATAGTCTTCGATGTAAAGCATTCAGATACTCAAATTACCAAGTCTATCAACATCTAAAATCGAAAGTTAAAGAAATCCAAAAAGATCTGGTCTCACAAAATCTTATACAGAAGAACAGCAATTGACCGTGGTAGCTCAAAGAGAAATCACCCAAGAAAGAAATCAACAAGCAAAATCCAGAACCTCATTGAATCTCTTAATGAAGTGGGTCATAAAAATCCAGCTGAAGCTATAGACGATACCTTCAAAGATACATTTTCGACTGTTGAACAAAACAATTATGATGTTGAAATTATATATGATTCTTGGTCAATTTATTTCACAGTAGAAGAAGTGAGGAAATCCCTACACTACTGAATGTCAAGAAAGCTGTGGAACCAACGAAGTTCCAGTAAAACTTTACAGAATCAGTTATGATCTTATTTGTCAACCCCTCACTCACATCTAATACAACACAATAATTGATCAAAGAACATTCTCCAAGGACTGGAAAATAAGTAAAGTTATACCGATTATCAAAAAAACAAATCCTGCTCTTACAGACCTTTAACCAATCTCGTTGCTTGACATATCCTCCAAAACTTTTAAAAAACTTCTTCACTCTAAGATTAAGCACAACCTGTAAAATAACTATATAGTGACCTACAATTCGGGTTTAGAGAAATATTCTCCACGGTTACCGCCATTACTGTTTGGTCTTACTAAAGCATTCGACAAATTAGAAGCTATAAGAGTTCTATGGTAAAAGTCACATCGATCAGGCGTTCCCCAAGGAGGATGCCTCTCGCCCAGCCTCTTTTGTGTTTATGTAAGAAATCTTGTTCTCGAAAACTCTGCTAACTCAACTATTATTAAATATGCAGACGATACCACATTGGTAAAATCACACCTGAAAGAGGAAAGAATCTGAATGCATTTTAAACTTTGATCAATTCTGCCAGTCAAAACCGTTTATGCAACCCTTTTGTTACTTTGACCAACGTTAAATCCTTTGTACCATACATTCTTAAAACCTATCTTATAAACAACTCTATTATATAATTTATAATTTTTTAAACAATTTTACTAGATTTTTAATTCGACTATTTTATTCAATAAACGTTATTAAAGCGAAATTGCAAATAATATCTGCATTGTGTCCCTCCCAATCATCATATAATAAAGATATAGCAGTAGTGACGTCAAATGAAGGATTAGAAACCTTTTAGTGAAAGACGTTGAGACTAAAGGCAGTTTACATAAAAGCTGCTTTGATATTTCATTTATTTAAATATTTATATTACATATAGTTAATTTAAATGATTTGAATTTAAGAAAAGAAAATACCTTTTAGTGATAATTGAATAGTGGGGAAATATAATATTCTCTCCTTAACTTCTCTATTGAAAAAGGATAAGAGTTTGAAAGAAATCTTTGAATTGAAATCTTAGAATGTCGATTATACTGAATTATTTCATTCTGAATATCCTTTGATTCTTTTTGCTACAAAAACTTTCCTCATGATGAAGATTAGTAAGTCCTGTATATTCTTTCTAAATTATTAATAGAATCCCATAAATGCAAGCCTTATTATAATTGAATTATAGACTGTATAAGGATACCTATAATAAGATAGTTTCTCTTTAAAAGATAGTTTAAAAGTGATACCTTCCTTCTCTAATCAAAATTACATTACATAATTTGCAATTGTATCATCAGCCATGCGGTGGAAGATCTATTATGGAGATAAATTTGTATCTATCTCATTTTGACAGTTATCTCTCAGGATAAAATGAATACTTCACACCAACACGAAAATATTATGGAGAGAAGATGTCCATATATTCACTCTCTTTGACAGTCTCTAAATAGCACTCCCTACTACAAGTATAGAGAGGAAGGGAATGCAATTAAAGTGCGATATGGTACTACCTGATGATATACAGACACTTGCACAGATATCTCTCTGGAGATGGGTGAATTATCAGAGCATATTTGGGATAACAAATTTGGGATCGAGATTCCCGAGAAATCGATCGACAAATATTATGCATAGCCCATATCACATTTTAACATTTCAAAATAAAGAATTCAAAATTATACTTCGTAAAAAATAGTTGTTTCATGTTAAACACCACAAAATCATGTTACTAAAAATAGACTGCGACCTTCAATAATAGTGACTTTTAATAAGAATGACCTTGATAAAAGCGATTTCTAATAAGAGTGATCTAAATAAATTGGGGAGAGTTCTAATAGAAGCGACTTTGAATAAGAACGACCTTTCCTAACTAAGAGAAACCCTTATTGAATGCAAATTTTCATATAACAGTAATGTTGGGACAATCCATAGAATTATGTTTTTCTTTATAATGCTAGTTGGGACAAAAACAGAATCTAACCATGAATATTTAGGTCACTTTCTTTATTCTTTACTCTACACTAACTTTGAAATCGGAGAATCTTTAATTTAATCCATTCGCTATCTACATCACATTAGAGTAACGACTCTTGCTAGTTAGATATTTGGATATCGATTTGTTCCTACCAAGCGGCAGAAAATTCTATCTCCACCATTATAAATTGGTGAAGTTCAAGA
>JAYMFX010226049.1:0-10061 GCA_036784945.1 Monocelis spectator | reverse complement strand
TTGATATTTCTGATGAACTGGTGTACATATTTATATCATTGATAAATCCATAAATACTATTCAGTGAATACATATTATGCGAATCACAACAAATCGATCTTCCAAATATATTACGTCATATTTGCTGTTAAATACCAATTATGCGAAACGCTATGCAGCCCATCGGACAGTATTAAAACAGGCACTGTTCCGGCAGCTTCTTACCGGCGCCCATCGGACAGTATTCTATATGGAATTGAATTATATGCAAAAACTGAAAATAAGTGGTTAGGTTCACTTCAAAAAATACAAAATAGACACCTCAAAATTTTATTAAATAAAAATAAACTAACTAATACAAATTATATTCATAAACATAATAACATTCTAAAAATAAAGGACCTTAATTGCCAGACTCAGAACTGTATTAATAAGCCATAAAGTAATTCATACCCAGAATACAACTAATATACCGGAAATAAAGAAAAAAGTCATTAATACAAATAGGAATCTACGAAACATTAATGATCTAACTTTACCTATCTGTTCAATCTTTCGACAAAACTAACAAAATAGCAGAAAATGCATCCATTTTATGGATTTGAAATTTGTAAAAATTCGCTCATCTTTTAAAGACAAGAATCCTGCTAATCAAATCAACTATCTAGTTCTCTTTATGAAACATTTTTTGCAAGCTGTAAGTGTTGTTTCATACATGTGAAGAAAATTCTTTATTTCGCGCTTTAACATTTAAATTGAGATAGGCTACATGATAGGTATGTTCTATTTTTTCTGTATTTCTTACATACACTGTTTTAATTCTTAACATTTTATAATTTTTATTTTATTTTATACGAGTTGTTTTACATAATGATCCTAAAACATTTTTATATAGATTTACTTTTACTTTCCTTTATTTCATACTTATACCTATTCATGAATTTTCTATCTTAACATGAAAGCAAAAGAATCAAGCCCGATCAACACTGTATTGACGAACATAATATATAAAAACATTTAATAGAAACTACTCTTGAATCCCATGATTGGTCATTGGCAGATTCGATGCCTGTTGTTCGAGGCTATTCAATTAATTTCAATTAAAGAAAACAAATCAAAACAATAATGATTAAAACAAAGATACTTTATAAAATGGCATGCAAATTATATATATAATTTATTTTAAAAAGCAGTACTTTTAAAGAATTAAAAACCAAAACTCGCTAAATCTGGGTAGGTATAATATGGTAAAACAGTAATAATCTGGGTCATGATTATATAAATAAGAACTTGTCTATTCGAGAACAATGCGAGACAAAATATAATTAAGCTCTGTAAATATGGGTTTTAATAAATCTTTTTAACTGTCACTGCGTACTAAATTCTTATTCGATTAAATATTTGAATGTTAAACTTTACACAATTCAGTATAACATCATTCTTATTTAAACACCTCTTTCATTTATAGAAACAACGATGTCAATCATTGAGGAAAATGGCATGAGATCCTAAATTTTAAGCGATTGATATGCGATTCAGGCATTCAGACCAAATGAAACCACAAGCAAGGCATAATGTCAACACTTATTATCAAAACAAGTCAATAAATAAATACAACACGGTGCGGAATGTTCTCAGAAGGATGAGTCAACAATAAGGTCGAAAGTTGTCCTTCTTGATTTGTCTCACAATTTTCTTCATCAATGGCGCCTCTCTCGGCTTCTTGATAAAACTTTTTCTCTCACCAGCAGATCGAGAAGTAGAAGGCGCAATCTCATATCTCGTGCTGGACGTGTAAGCGGTCAACTTGGGTTGAGGGAAATGTCTCGTTTGTCCACCGAGTCTCACCAGTGGATCACACGCCGCGGTCTCCATGTGTCCCGTTTTATAACGCTCTTGACGCTTTTTAACATCTCTGGGTGGCTTTGCGTCAGCTATCCAACCGATAGTTCGACGCTCTAAAACAGTTCAATCAAAACTAAAAACTTAAATACACTAAAATCATAATTATACTTTGAAACAATTTATGTTATCAAGGGGAAAGTATTAAAGATGTCAGAGCCAATTAAATGTGTCAAAATAACTTACTATCGTGTGATGATTGTATGGAGCTGGCTAAAGATTTAGTCAGCTTATTAAACTTCTCCTCTTCTTCCTGCTTTCCTTTTAAGAAAAGTTCCCGCCATGTTTGTCCCGGTCGGGGTTGCATTGAGCCCCGATGCTTACGCTCTACATGCTTTTGCCAAATCTCATCAGAATCTTCAAGAAATATCTAGAAAAAAGGCCAAAAACTATTATAAATAAATTATATACGAATGTTCATATGAATTATAAATTTAGGACGGAACGAATGAATAATGTTCCATATTTCAAATGAAATGGACTCGTAAAATTAAGAAGCAATCGAAACAAGTTATTACTGTCAATACTGCTGTCAACATGCCTTTATATCCCTACAAAACTGTGTCGCATTAGACTGCAGTTATTCGTTAATTTGCACACTCTTTCTCACTTGCATTTCCAACTAAAGCTCTAATCAATTAAATAGCGGTTTATCGGGATTGTCATAAATTGTCACATAAATTCGAGTGTGAAAACAACAACGACTAACTGCTGTCCAATGCAGGTTAGATAATAATTCTACCTGATATTTATTTTCACTTACCGGATTGTACTTCTCCAACCTCTCGAGTTGTTGAGGCGAGCAGGCCTCCAACACCGGATGCAGAATCATATAGGGCACTCCGCCCACATGATCCAGTAGATTGATGTTCTGAATCAATACTCGAATGCACAGATGCTCCAATGTAGGTATCGTTTGACTGCCGTCGGCTTTGGCAGCACGAGATTTACCTTTATAGAGTGTAATGCCAGTGGTAATTTTGAGAGATCCAAAAGTACTGTCTTCCAATTTCTCTTTTAAGCTGACAGCTGTAAATATAGAAACAGCCAGAATAGGACAATAGAAAAATAAACACAATTCTTAAAGATGATATGATAAATGAATCATTTAATACAAAATTAATAACGCATTATAAAGAAATTCCCTAAGCCAATTAAATTTCTCACTTGGAATAGTTTTAACACGAGATACTTCTTGAACTCTTTCCTTTACAGAGTCCGCAACATCCGACAATATATCTTCGCGAGTAATTTCAAGCTTTTTCTGAAATAATGATTTTTTAATGATGCATGACAATGTTAATAGTCAAGTTAATTGTTTTTCCCCTTTGTAATAAATACAGAGAAATATAATTATAAATTGAATAAAGAAAATGCCAAACATACTAATTTAGCTGGCATTTTCATAAGAATATCTTCAGACTTTCTCTTTTTTGAAGGATCGGTAGGAGATTTGAAAGGGCGCTTTTTATTTTTATTAATAATGCTGACATCCAGTCCACCCAAACAATCGGAAAAGCTAAGACCACAAGTGTTGTCAACGCCGTCAGATTTAACAGCGACTTTTTCATTGGAAGATTTACTGGTTGATGGTCTCGCTTCGCATTGCTACACAAAATGAAGCATAATATGTTATGAATCATTGAACAAATGTATGTATTTGTTCATCTATGATGTGACTCTTAAGAAAATATTACTAACCGAATAAGAGCCATCTTCCGGATTCAAACTTTTCTGCTTTTTCTTTTTATCATTGCTTTCTGAGAGAGAACTAACAGTTTGGAATTGATCAAATAAGCTACGGTCTGGAGGATTTCCACTAGAGCTCTTTTCAGAAACCTTCTGGTGCAATTGAGGGGACAACTTCTCATCTAGAAATGGTAATGATTTGTCTGTTTTTGATGTTTATTTAATGAAAAACAAGTGTTAGTAAAAATGCTTAGAATAAATATGTATAGTGATTACTTAATTATACAGATTTTTAATTTTCACATTTAAAATACATGAGCAAAGCAATACTGTACATTTTAATTAAATGATTCTAAAATTATGTGAAAAGTGAGATTAAAATAAATCTTAATATGACTCATGTTCAATGAATTGTTATATTTAACAAAATGTGTAAACAAAACCCCCCAACCTTTTAGATCTGACCATCATTTGGTCTATAGATTAGCAAAATTATACAATTTTCTGTAAGTAATAAGTCTGTAAAGCATAAAATGTGTTAATATAATAACTCACCTAAATTTTGCTTTGTTTTCCTATCATCAAGTTTGCCTGATAAGGAATTTTTTTCTTCAATGAATGTATCCTTTGAGTATTGAGTTCTTTTATTTGGCTTATATTTAATATCTTCTTTTTTATATTTCTCATTACTACTACTATCTGAATTTGTACCATTGCTACCATTTATAACTTCTTTTTCTACAAGAGCTTTCCAAATATTTACTAATGATCTTGCAGAATAACTCAAATTTGAATTTGATGAGGCTTTTAACTTTGCAACAACACGACCTATTTTACTTTCACCAAGATCTGCTGATGTAATTGTAATTTGTTTAAGAGAAGACAAAACCTTTATTTTCTAAAATGAATAAAGAAATTCATTTTGTATTCTACTACTTACAAATATTTCTTTATGAAAATCATATACATGTAAGTATAGTGAAAAAATTAAATTTTGTCTATTTCTAACTGCAAGCTTTAATTTTTAACAGCATCACAATGATAATTTTATTTTTAACAAATGTTTAAAGGATATTTCCTAATATTAGTTCTGCCAATATAATTTTTGTTTATCAATTTATCGCTAGATTAAAGAAAACAATTATGGTAATTTGCTAATGGTTCATTCCAAATTCACAAACATTCCCTAAATAGACAACTTCATAACAAATTACAGTCAAGTTAGCTTGAACATGATGCCTGGTCTGGTGACCTAAAGTTATATCCAGATTAAAGCAATTTTCATATTGTTTGCAGATATGCCCCAATGCTTCTATCAGCTTTATAACCTAAACATGACACACATGAGAGAAAGAGAGAGGATCTTATAAATACTATAATATGTATGATAGCAATAAAACTATCAAATTACTATAAAGTAGTGTTTTGGAAAGTATTGATTCAAAAAGTAGTATTGATTTCTGCCAATCTGATTGGTATGTTATAGTCACCTGAAATTTGAATGTTTACCCACAAATAAAAAATATAGTAATTAATTACACAACTTAAATAAGTATACTGCTCATAATGTGAATACTTTTAAAAGCATAAAATAAGTATTACATACAAACACGCACAAATTTATTTTACAAAGAAAACATTCTTTATATAGATAACACTAACTGATGTATTTATTAAAAATATTTTGAGTGTTTTAGCACAAAGAAATGATAGATCTTCATTGCAATATTTGAAAGATTAGTACAATTGTTTTGAGTTAAAAGTATTTCCTTTCTTTTAAAAGTAAACTAATTTTAAATTAATACCAAATTGAAATTAAAAAAAAATTACTGTATCATCAGAAATTTCAGGAGAGAGAAGTTTTGTTTTGAATTTAATCAAAATATCTACAGTTGACGACATAATAAAACTGCAGCATCAGCAAATTTAACAGCTGATAGACTCCCAATATTTTTTACTATTCAAATTATTACTTTATTTAAACAAACTGAAAGATAATATAATTATTTATACAGCACACCCTTAGATTATACTTTAAATACACACTAATATACTCTAAGAGCACACCCGTAGAGTGTATTTGAAGTATAATCTAAGATCATACCCATATCGATTTCTTCTAATAGATGTACTACTTGAAACAATTAACGAGAAATAAATCAATTAACTCAATACTTCTTATTTAAAAACTTATTACACTCAGTAATTGTACAGTATCTTAAAATATTTTTTGTGAAAATAAAATAACACCAAAAGATTAATTACGAAATATTATATTTGTAAAATATAACATAACAATTATATCATAATTTGAATAACGAATAATAACATGAACTTCGGGGTATAATCATAAACATGATTTTTAAGTTATAAAATCGAGTTATGAATATTAAAATGAGGATATCTTATCAAGATCGGATGCATCTGTGCTGGAAATTTTCTCAATCTGAATTTCTAAAAATATAAAAGTTGGCATATAGGTAGTTTATTATTAATGAAATTACATAACAAAATACTTTTATGGCTGTTTATAATTATAAAAGAAAAAAATACAATTAAAGTAGATAATGCAGACCAACAAATAGAATCATATAAACAAACCGAAATGATTTTCAATTTCTTTCAGCATGGCATAATCAGCGGGACCACTCACGAAATTAATTGCGATCCCCATCTTTCCGAATCGGCCCGACCTCCCTATTCGGTGGAGGTATGTTTCACAGTCGGCCCTATGAGAACCTCTGAAGCGTGGCATATCCCAATTAACAACAAGATTAACTTGGCTGATATCCAATCCTGAATTGAATGAATGTAATTATGAATGTCAAGGCATTATGATAAGCGAAATTCATATGTTCATAAATTCATTAATTCTCACCTCTGGAACTTAAATTAGTTGATATGAGGCATCTACACTCTGACTTTCTGAATTTTCGAATGGATTCTTCTCGTTGTTCCGGAGTTAAATCGCTAGACAAAAGGATGACCTCGTGACCATCACCATACATTCGCTCCATTAACCAGGCGGCTTCTCGTTTCGTCTATATTTTGAGTATTATATGGCTGTTTCAATAGACATATTTTCGAATAGTGAAATATTTTATTTGAACAATGTTAACAAAAATTACATTCTTACCGCACAGAAGATAATGGACTGACCAACAGAATAGACTCCATAGATATCGACAATTCCCAAATACTTGGCCTCATGGTCGGACAATTCCATGTAATATTGTTTGATGTTTCTCAAGGCGAGTTGTGAACGATGTACCTGAATTTCTACCGGGTTGGGAACAATTTCGTGTGCGAATTCCATTACTTGATCATCGTAAGTGGCGGAGAATAGCAATATCTGGCAGTTGGGGTTCAATTTCCTGAACAATAAACAAAAATTATAGTCATTAACCACTATACAGTTTTAAAAGTAGGTATACAGTGAGTGTATAGTAAATTATAGGCATAATTGGAATTTTCAAATTCTAAATTTAGTCAATCGATTTTCCAAAGTCAACCTATTTAAATAATACTCTCGCACTGTATACCTACTTTTGTAACACCCTGTACATGAAATTGATACTTCGTCATAATTGTATTAATCGAAATAAGTATGTAGATAAATTTACTGTCTTAATCGCCTGGTGATTGGAAGGAATCCAGACTCCTCTATCAGTACATCTGCTTCATCCAGAACAAAAACGCTGACCTTTTTCAAATCTAGTTTGCCATTTTTTCCTTGAACATAATTATTCAATGTCCCTGGCGTACCAATGACCACATGATCGCTGACAATTCCCTCTTGATTTAGATTCACTAAAATCAATTTACAGACCAATTCATCAAATTGAGCAGATAGATATCCATTTATACAGAAAATGAAAATATAATTTTATGTCCACCCAAAACTATCTCTTAACGTTCAGAAGTGACAGACAATTTTTAATTAATCTCATCAGTCGAGATTAAAGTGTATTTGTGTAGTTTGCGCACTTTGAAAAACTGCACTTCTGGCATCTGATTGGCCAAGACAAAATAGACTTATATCAGAGTGAACATAGCATTGCCATGAAATTGGTCTCATAAAATGACTTACTAGATCCACCACGAACAGCAGTACCAATAGAAAGACTGGACATAAATCTACTCATCTTCTTGCCCACGTCAGATATCTGCGCCGCCAACTCCAGAGTAGGGGCAATACAGACACACTGACAGTACTGTTTAGTGGGGTCAACTCGACTCAGCATTGTCAATAGAAAAGTGGCCGTTTTTCCTGTGCCACTCTGCGACTGGGCTATCATATTTTGTGGACTGAAAAGGGGCGATAAATGGAGAAATGACTTAAGTACATCAGCGGGTCACAAACAATTCTACCTTCTTATTATAGGATTCAAATGGACAAATAGGAATTTATGAAATCTTACGGTTCACCCAATAGACATGGAAGGGCTTTCTCTTGAATAGTTGATGGTTTTGAAAATCCCATATTTGCAATACCTTTAAATAAATCTTCATTTCTAAAAAGAATAAAGATTTTTAATACTGTGATTGATTTTAAAGTAATTGTTTGTTGACAATTAACAATAACTTACAATCCCAGTTGATTGAATGATTTGACGGAATAGAGTGGATGAGTCGGCTCGGCACGATATATTTCGAGATCATTCTCATACACATCAACCAATTCAGAGTTGAGGATTTTATTTAGTTTAGACTTTTCATGATTTGATAAACCTAAATCAATACAACAACCTAAATTTAAGGAATACTTCGGTGGTCTTCATTATTTACTGGGTATTACTCACTTCCTTATCATCTTTATGGTATTCTATACTAGCATTTTTAGAGATACATATTTCCATTTACTACTAACATTTATCATATTTGAAAGATATTTTAGTTCAGCCAAATGTTAGACATCTAGAGTTAAAATATCTTACCCTTTTCATCATCAGCCTGGCTATCACCAGATGGTGATGGAGGTAATTCTGCATTGAGTGCATCCAAATCATTCAGAACATTAGAACCAGGTTTTTGGGCTTCAGAATGGCTCCTCAGTCCACGCCCACGTCCAGAAACTGTTGGTTTATTTTCAAAAGGATTAGATGATGGAACCAGTGGATGTGTTTTAATTTCCTAAATAAAAAACAAACAACTGACATTGAAAATAGGCAAACTGGATCATGTCAAGATTCAGTGTGCATTTAATTTGTTGTCAACTTTGACAGATCAATAACAAATTAAAAGATGCAGTCAAATTCATCAGTATGGCCTATACATATATTCACGATGAATTATTAAGAAATAAAATACAATTATTGTTTTGTTTATTTATTTACCCAGTGTGTA
Source organism: Monocelis spectator (assembly GCA_036784945.1). NCBI lineage: Eukaryota > Metazoa > Platyhelminthes > Proseriata > Monocelididae > Monocelis > Monocelis spectator. Next base: position 1,145 of record JAYMFX010226049.1, on the reverse strand, counting down.
ATTTTTTTCAAAAAATGGTCATCTTTAATTAAAATATTTATAGCACTTAGGAAGACATTACCCTGTATAGTGAAACTGAATTGGAACCTATATACTTTTCTGCATCATGCTAAATAAACAGTGGCGGATACAAAACGCCCCCTTTCATTTAATGATTCTGATAATTCGAAAATTTTGGCGTAAAAAATAAAATCATATAATAATAGCATATTTTACAAAATTACATTAATTTAATAAATTTTTACATTGCAAAAGTTTATTTTTTCCAATTTGCACCATAATAGCTTATGCCTATCAGGGTATTTAACAAAATAAGTCTATAGATTTCTGAATAACTCTATGATTAAAGACTCTATGACTCCATGCTATAGGACTGTTAAGTGACCCTCCAATTCTATGGAAATTTAGACTTCCCTTGGATACTATAATGCTCTTCATATCCAAGGAAAGTCATTTTCCATAGAATTGGAGGGTCACTTAACAGTCCTATTGACCTTTAAAGTAACCCTCAAATTCTATGGAATTTTGTTTGTTAATCCGCCTCTAGATACATCATATCATTACAGAGATAGGGCCATATCAAAGGGCGGATTAAATTTCCATAGAATTGGAGGGTCACTCAATTAGGCTTCAGCCTACAGCCTCATCCTGGCATAGACATTGCTGCCCTTTTAAAATAGATGGTAGTATTATTGCTATAATATCATAGGTCTTTATCTATTGCATTATACAATTCTATTGTATTAAAATCATAATTCAATGGGCACAGTCGGAAAATAATGACTTCCATAGATTTTCATGATTGACACCATGGAAAATTTGAGGATTTATCTACTGTTGTACCACACAAATAATACCATGGCTTCTCACAGATTAATATGGCAAGAAACTTTACTTCAGTCTATGGACTAAAGTGAATAATATGGCCCGCTTATTACTATATCAATTGCAAATATTAATAGTATAATATCATAGGTCCTCTATCTATTGCATTATCCATTTTTATTGTATTAAAATCATAATTCAATGGGCACAGTTGGAAAATATTAACTTCCATAGATTTTCGTGATGGCATGATAATACCACTCACCTAGTTCGTGGTATTATATGCATAGTCCATAGATTTCCATGGTATTATTGCATAA
>JAYMFX010226038.1:0-10061 GCA_036784945.1 Monocelis spectator | reverse complement strand
TTTGTATTGATCTAGTGTTCCATTTTAATTTTATTATAATTTAAGTGTTTTCGGACCCTGAGGATCCTATAGAGTCTTAGAGGGTCGGTTTTGGTACCCTCTGGTAGAGTTTGACTAGACGAACATATTGATGTATGACACAACTCCTAGGTCTTTATTAAAAATAAACGTGTCGGATAATGTTACTTTCGTTATATTGAATAAAATAAATTGAAAAAATTAAAATCAGAAGCTCTATAGTTGCCTACAATAAATGAACAATGTGATCGGAATTATTTATTTATAATGTTCAGATCGATGACGTTATATATAAGATCGATCGCCATAGAAGTAATGAATGCTAATAAATGAATGTTAAAAGTTGACTATGTGCAAGAACTATTCTCTTTCACACTTGTTGTTGGGGGATGGGTGAAGTTGCGTATTTAACATCAAGTCCTCTTTGTATCTATCGCGATCGATCTTATCTAATATGTCATCTACCTGAACCTTATAAGTAAACAATTCCGATCACATTGTTCATACTTTATGTGACATGACTAGGGCTACCGAAAATTTGTGAAATAAATTATTATATGCAACTAGAGCTTCTGATTTCAATTTTTTAATTTTATTTCTTTGAAAACAAAGCTTCATTTATATTTGAATGTACTAATTATTTTTAAGCGGTACACTCGTATTTGGCGCTATTTAGAAACTTTTTAAATAAATTCACTGATTTCATTAACTAATGACTTCTCCTGATGTAGAAAAGTTAGTTAGTGACTTAATACGACAGATAAGTGTAAGTATCGTTTAAACATTAATAGTCTCATTAAGTCACTTAAAAGTGATAAAACACAATCATTTTTTATATTGTAATAAACATTTTATACAGTATAAATTATTAATAAAAATAGGAGATTAGTAATTATGTAGGTAACGTTTTGAATATATGATGCTTAACAGATCTATCATAAAATTTAAAGTTGGTGTTGATTGTCACTCAATCTGATTTTCTATTTACATATAACTATATCAAATCATATGATATAAGGAAATATGTAGGAGAGGACTACTTACAGGAAAATTTATAAACATTTTGCTCAGAATTTCTACAACCTAAGCATTTGTAGAAATTCTAACTTATAATTATGGCATGCTGAGAATGTTTAAGCAAATCATAATACGGTTAAGTATTTTTACCTAAAATTCATCATTTATTTTATATCCTAGGTTTTAAGAAATATACTCTAAAATATTTGTAAGCTTGATATCTTTAATTTCAACAATTCTATATATATATATTAAATTCCTTTTTGTTAAACATCTTTTTTGCAGTATCAGATTTAGTAATGGTATTGAAATGTAATTAGAGAACAGTTTATTATTTCAATTTTTTATATATTATAGCTTGGAGAAGTATTAAACAATGCTCTTGGAGATTTCTTATCCTTAGAAAATGACACTAATGCCAGCAATGTGTCCATTTTACAAGCATCATGGAACTCTATTCCGAATGATAAGGTATTATATGTATTGTATTCTAATTCTTTTAGTAAAATATACATGAGCTCAGGAAATCTATCTTTTCAAGAACTACAAATTTCTATGTTTTCTTCTCTTAAATATATATATATATATATATGTAGAAATTAATGAAAAATAGAGTCTCAAAACTGTTTTGGCTACATGTTTCTTGTTTTTTAAAACAATAATTATGCCATATATATATTTGAGACTATTTTCAACATTTTTATATCATTTTATTATAAAATAATATTATGAACATTTGTGATACACAATAAGTTCATGGCAATGTTAATATAGAATTTTATTACATGGTAGGTATTAATTTTACTATGCTCTTATCAGGATTATGTGCTCATATAGTATAAATAATTTTATTCACTGAAAAAATCAATAAATTCTCCATCTAAATTGAAGATAATAGTAATGTTAATTTAATTTTTTAGTTATTGACTGCCCTTATTCAATATTTGAAATTGACTTCAATGGAATCTCCTGCTACAATATGCCGTTTATTCTATTTATTAGAAATATTGCTGCGTGACAACTATTATTCAGTTAGGTAAGTTGAAATTGTATTAAAAATCAATCTATCATTGCTTATCTCAAATATTGTCAATCAACATAGTCTATTTTCTACACTGATCAAAAAAAATATTTTAGACAAATGACGGATGCAATTCTCAACTGTGAAAAATTCAGTCTTAGCAATCCAGAATTTTTTCATCAATGCTATCTACTTCTGGGAAAGATGGTTGAACTGCTTGATTATAAAGTTAGAATATCAAACCTAGATAACAATTTCTAACATATTTGAAATTATAAAATGTCAAAACTACATTCTGATCATTATATAGTAGTTCATTCTGTTTGATGATATTCTAGGGTAATCGAGAAGTTTTCAATAAGAGTATTGAGAAATTGATGAAATTTCCAATTGTCAATGACTTAAAAACCAGGAGACAATTAATGACCCCTGTAAAAGTGAGTTGTTCAAATGGATATTTAGTTAATTTCATTGAGCGCGGCTCCTCCTTTGGATCGAGGAGAGCTTTGACCAGAGTATGCGATCGCACGAGGATTGAGGTAGCTTTGGTACAAACTAAGGTTGTTCGCTACGCCAATAAAAATCCTTAGTTCGTACCAAACCTACCCTCGTGACAAAGCTGCATCCCCCCAAAAGTTATAATAAGATCAAATACGTTGGTATTCATTTCACTGTTTCACTGAAGTTTGAGTCATTTTGGAGCATCTTTAAGCATTAAATATTTGACCTTAAAATCAATAATGATGTCATTGGATGATTAGCATAAATGAATTAAGCAATCAGGTCAAGGCAAGAGAGATTGGAACAGAATGTGGAGTCGCTAGCTAGGCTATTTCTCAATGCTTTCAATTAGAATGGGAATTTTTGATTTCATTGGCTGATTTCAACCAATGAGTGATTTCACTTCCAGTAAATGAAACTGTGAGCCAGATGTGGTTAATAAGGATGATTGATCTTCTATGATTACGCAATTCTGTGTAATCTCATATATATATATATATAATCATAGTCTATATTAGTATCATTGTTCATTGTCATATGAAAGTTAATTGGATTCATTTTCTAGTTGATTCGGTGTCTGCTCAACCGAGAGAAATGTCTAATGCCAGCCTACTTCGCCATGCACGAACTGATTAAACATTTTGGACAATCTTCTAAAATCAAACCACACCCTGTAAGCTTACCCTTTCAGATTGTTAAATCTTGTGAATCAATTAGTCGGGTCATCCCTGCGTCTATCCACTTTCACCAGTCGCTGAACAGATATTGTGTATCTGTTACAAGCGAATCTTAGTAAATTTATATCATTTAAAGCTTTTAGAGCGCGATATTTACAACTTTATGAGCAGCTTCAACCGACCTGCCAAATTGCTGCTTTCAAAATGTGAGTCTTAGATGTTCATATATCAGTATTATTTTTATAGCCAAAAATGGCAAAAAGCGTGTTGTTCGCTTAGGTAAACCTTCAAATAAATGAAATAAACAGTGGTTAACTGAATTCAAATTTTAAATGAATTATTATAAATTTATAACAGCTAGCTAACTTTGGTTTTCAACATCTATGTAACCGAATAGAAGTCATTTAGTATTACAGATCTGCATATCTATGATTTGGCTAATATTTAACATGAAACATGTTAAATGTAGTTTTTACATTATTTCTTAGCCCCTTGACACTTATTCACAATTTTTCGAGCGGATTTCTCGTATCAATACACAAACATATGAATATCCTAAATTTTATTAAAATTGGTTCATCCTAAATTGTACTTATTGGAGCTAAAGAAAGAAAGAAAAAATTGTTACAAAACGGGTTTCTTTGAGAGGCTATAATTTTTGAAATACTTGACCGATCAACATGAAACTTTCACACAATATAGATGTATGAGGGGGATTGCTAAATCGAATAGTTCGTGTTTACAATTTATTTAGATTTTATTTTATAAAGTATTGAAAAACACTTCATTTTCAGGGATCCTATAATACCTCTCTCTACTGCATAGTTCGCTTAGCTTTAGCAGCTAACGGCCTATGCCATGGGCCTACATAGATTTATATTTACTTAGCATTACGTATTACCCCGGGACAAAGTACTCAGTTTATTATGCTGTTTCTTCTTCGAAGTGTTTTTGTTTTTGTTATTAGATCGGAGTGATATGTCTGCAGTGGTTGGTGTCACCTCCCCGAATAATCACAATTTCCGCCTCGATGCGGTCACCCTGTCCCTCTATTCGCAGCATGGAGCAATGCGACTCCCCGATAATTACATGACTCCTCAACACGAAATGCTCGCTAAACTCTTCGTTCAGCCCGGTTCAGTGGAGCTCATACTGTCAGTGTTGGGTCTCGCCACAGATTCCAATCTAAAGGTTACAATCCAATCAATAATTCTATTCGAGTTGATGTTATGGAAGCAAACATACTTTTTGCAATTTAGATACTACTTCAGTTCGTTATTCCTACAATGATTAGGATATTGATACTCAACTACTGAACTACTGATTCTTTATTTTAGAAGGTACGACCTAATAGTATCGATTCAATCCTCGCGAATTTTGTCGTCCAGGCAATGGAGCGTATCGAAAATAGTGCCGACCCAGGCTGTATCTCCTCCATTCTGGAGCACGTAACTGATGTGCTGATACACTTTATGAGGGCAATGTCTGCCAAGTTGACCTGTGTCATCAACAGTATGGTGGAACAGGTAAACCTGAGGCTTGAATTAAAATTATCCTCACATACAGCTGTATATTATGGACATAGATATCGTGTCTGAAGTAGAATTATCCTCACATACAGCTGTATATTATGAGCATAGATATCGTGTCTGAATTAGAATCATCCTCAGACTCAGCTGTATATTATGAGCATAGATATCGTGTCTGAAATAAAATTTTCCTCAGACTCAGCTGTATATTATGGACATAGATATCGTGTCTGAAATAGAATTATCCTCACATACAGCTGTATATTATGGACATAGATATCGTGTCTGAAGTAGAATCATCCTCACATACAGCTGTATATTATGGACATAGATATCGTGTCTGAAGTAGAATTATCCTCACATACAGCTGTATATTATGAGCATAGATATCGTGTCTGAATTAGAATCATCCTCAGACTCAGCTGTATATTATGAGCATAGATATCGTGTCTGAAATAAAATTTTCCTCAGACTCAGCTGTATATTATGGACATAGATATCGTGTCTGAAATAGAATTATCCTCACATACAGCTGTATATTATGGACATAGATATCGTGTCTGAAATAGAATTATCCTCACATACAATTGTATATTATGAGCATAGATATCGTGTCTGAATTGTGTTTCTTTTAATAATTCAGATGAAAGGACGACAATGGACTAAATCTCGAAAGTATGCCATGTGGTTTGCCTTGAATGCTTCCTCAGGATTTCTCTCTAAAAATATGGTCAGTTGTTTGTGAAGAATTTCACATTCGGAATTACCAATAGAATTGTGTTTTTTTAAATTGCGATTTCTGATTTTAGCTATCCGATTTCCTTCCCATTCTTAATTTGTACGACACGCTTTACATGAACTCCAGCGATGATGAAATGAATCAACTGTTTCAATCGCAGGATAATTTCAATCTCAATGAGCATTTGAATGTTGCGGCTGTGTCACTTTGGAAGCAATTGCTCTGGAAGAGTAAAATATCTGATAGTGAACGACTGCCTAGACAATTGCCGCCCGTTCTTAAAGTGATGTCCGATACTCTGGACGATCAGTTGGAACTCTTCAAGCAAAAGACACCTTCCAGTGAGGAAGACATAATGCGAATGGTAGTAGCACTGAATGCCCGTAAGTAAAATTATCGATAATCTAAAAAATAATTTTATTATTCGTTATTTCTATTTTACTACTTATAAGTAATATGTTTAAAATATAGTGAATAACAGTAAATTTTCATACAAATTTTTAAAAAATTTGAAGGAATTGTTTTAGAATCTCTTCAAAATTAATCCGAGAGTTTGATTTTGATGAATTTTTGCGTTCTAATGCAGATAGTGCTGAAGTTGACGTCTGCTTGCGTCAAATCAATCAGTTATTGGAGAGCTTCTGGGGCACCTCTAATCCCAGTAATTGTGAATTCGAGCTGCCTTATTCACTGAGAGGTGTTGGTCTGGCCTCTCCTCTCTCTACTCGCATGTTCGATGCAATGACCATTCATCAGAGAATGCTGTGAGTTAGTTAATTCTCTGAACAAATCTCTCTAAAAATCTACTACTACTACGAATGTCGTGCATAAAAATTAATTTTTAGATTCAATCGAGCGTTCTTTACCAAATTATCTCTCTCAAAATTCTGCACTTTAAACGAAGCCACATCTCCCGCCATAATCGAATCGTTTTCGCGTCTTTTGATCAGTCATTCTGTGGACTCCAGCGAGAAACAAATGCTTATTGGTGAGTGACAACTCTAACCATCGACAAATGGTGCCTATAAGGAATTTAGGAATGTTTTAGAGACTCTTATGGTCGGAAACTCTTTCAATTATAGTATAAAATAAAGGCGACAGGAGTCAATATTATTCCATCTAGCTGTCTGATATCTATGGTTGCGCCTCTGGCTTTAATTCAAGTTTCGTTTGCACGATAGTCTAAATTCTTAGCAACGGTTGCTAAGGTGTAAATAATGCTTACAGTAATGAGATTGTGATAAGCTGCTGTACCACATTGCAGGTCACTTGAGTCATCTGTCCTCCAAGCAGAGTGGTCATGATCCCACCTCTCCGTATTCTCCCATGGCCCTATTCTACATCTATATGGATGTTGTTGGTCACCGCATTGCCGAATTCATCAATGCCGACCTATTGTGCACCACTCACAGGACTCTCAGTGCCATTCAGCTGACAGAATTCGATATTTCATCGGTACTTATTCTGTAAGAGCAAGCAACATATTCATGCTCACTTTGTTCAAGCGAATGTTATAACGTGAGCATGTATTTCTGATTGATTGGTTGATTTTAGATTCGATTGGTTAGTGATGAAATTGTCAATGCGCTTCTTATCTCCAGATGTGATACACAAGAGCTTCTCTAATCTGGTGAATCTCAGCAGAAATAAAGAGAAAGATTCACAATCCTCGCATATTCTCTATGACTCGGAAGAATTGAACAAATTCTTCCTCCTATCTCTCATGCAAAGTTACACAATCTATGGTAAACTCAAAATATGGGGATTTAACTGGGGGAAACTAAATATCGTTATCGTTACATACTACTACAATTTATAAAGTAGTAGTAGTTCAATTAATCAATTAATTTAAGATAGGTATATTATGGGCCTTACTTACTCTTCTCTTTAGAGCTTGAGGACCAGCCCGGTGCGAAAGTGCTCCTGGTAGAACAGTTGAGAACTCTGCATGCCATGCGCCTGAATTATCCGGACAATTCGTTGCGGAACCGTTTCTTCATCAATCCTGCTTGCGTGGATCCGTCTCTGCAGGAGATTATCAATAGTGCCCTCTCAGGCTATCCCATGTTCTCCATGCAGCAACACTCGACCAATGCTGACCTCGAAATGCTCATCTCTACAGTGGAAAAACTCTACATCGATAATTGGAGAAGTGATTGAAAACAATAAAAATACTTCTGACCTTCTTTAGTTTATGCATTTCTAATGTATTTATTCGCTATTAATATCCAATCTACCATTATTTAATTCAGATAAATCTGTCGAAAGTGAATTTGACTATTTGAAGGAATTATTTTCACCCAATCTTGGTAATCAATCATTCTTTTTCTGGTAAATGAAATTTCTCTAATTTTGAATGACTAACAATTCAATTATTCACCGTTAAAGTGACCCTCCAATTCTATGGAAATTGTTAATACGGCCTTGAATACGGCCGTATTGTGACAGTGACATTGGGTGTCTAAGGGCGTATTAACAAATACAATTCCATAGAAATCGAGGGTTACTTTAACGGTAAATTCCATTCTATGCATTTTGATTACGACAATTTCTATGGTTAGGAGCTATATGGCTATTTTTAGAATATGCGATCAATTAACTAATTTTAGCTGTGTCATAGAGCGAATGAAGGATAATGGATCACTGGATACAGCCTACAAGTAATTATTTCATTAAATTATTCTATTTAGATATATTCTTTCATTACTACTGACTTGTGTAAGGTAAGTAGTAATGATTAAATTCTATTTCAGAATATGAAGTCGTTAATTTGTCATTTCAGTATTTTGATGAAAGAATCTCCGAGATCATTCGACAATTCTCTTAGAACTCTGTGCGATTATTTGTTTGCGTCTGCTATCACTGGGAAGAGGGAGGTGCTAAATATTTCATTTAATCATAGATAAACCAATCTCTCTACACTGATAGGTTGGATTAATAGACTGAGCTTTTGAGTATAAGATTATCTCCAGTATATGAGGATTATCTCCAGTATATGAAGATTATCTGCAATATATGAGGATTATCTCCAGTATAGGAAGATTATCTCCAGTATATGAGGATTATCTCCAGTATATGAAGATTATCTCCAGTATATGAAGATTATCTCCAGTATATGAGGATTATCTCCAATATATGAAGATTATCTCCTCCAGTATATGATTATCTCCAATATATGAGGATTATCACCAATAGATGAAGATTATACCCAGTATATGCAGATTATCTTCAATAGATGAAGATTATCTCTAATAGATGCAGATTATCTCCAGTATATGCAGATTATCTTCAATAGATGATGATTATCTCCATAAATTCGTTTCTATACATTTTGTTCTAGAATATTTATTGGGCGACCAATTTCACGGCTCTAAACTATTTTGTTCCCTTCGATCGATTGATTTTCTTTCTCGTGAGTTTATCTTTATATCACAATACCCTACCGTATTCATTTATTTAACTTGAAATTACAAGGTATTATACGAAATTTGAGCGATTTTTCTTTGTGACGTTTTAGTTAATGCGATCTTACTCAGACAAAAGATATCACGATTCGTTTCCTTATCTAATCAGTGAATTGTTCAAACACAATTCCATTTTCTCTAAAGCAATGGATTATTTCAGTGAATCTGTGAGTTTTCCCTCAATATCATCATTAACTCAACTCCCTATTTCCATACTCAATCTGTTTCATTGAAATTGTAATTCATTTTGCAAATGATTTTCATTCAGTGCATACCAGAATTCTCTGAGATGGATTCTTGGCCCAATATTCTCTGCTCTCTCCACCAGAACTACCCGGATATACATTTTCCAAGGTGTAATTTTGATTCCATGCCTCGACCTCCAGTGTTTCCTCTCTACTATAATCATTCCATTCTGAGAATCATTCCAATTCTCCAACTGTTATTAGTGAAGATATTGGCCAGCAATGTATTCAGCGAGTTCATTAGAAAGATCAGTCCTCTGTTAAAATTTCTCAGTAAGAGATTCTATTCTACTTCTAATTTAATCAGAGATATACTACTTAGCACTCTATAAATAGTATCTTATATTTTTAGGATCTCCTCTCACATTCCTTTACACAATATTCAAGCTGAATTATTCCCTGCTGTTGGCTAACCACGATTTGAAAAAGCGCCAATTGGTCTATTATGTATTAAAACATCGTGTTGGCGATAATTTTCAATCCAAATCCATCGAAATGCCGAATCACCCGGAATCTTCCAACTGTTACATAACCGCAGAGGTGTGGGATTCTCTTGTGGATGGCATCGACAAGCACATTCACGGGGAGTGGCAACCGACACATAGATATTTCTCTTCACTCCTCACTAGAATGGTTGATAGTAAGTGACACAAACAATGGGAGAGTTCACTCTCTAAAATACAGAAACGCATATCGCTGCTTTTCTCCCACCAACGCGCACAATTTCCTATCTCTACCATTATAAAAGCATCAATTACAAATTGACGTCACTCCTGAACGCCTAGTCTGATTTTAATACTTCTTTTCCTGTAAGAAAATACCAAAAGAGCACTTTCTAAAGATATAAGAA
>JAYMFX010226016.1:0-10065 GCA_036784945.1 Monocelis spectator | reverse complement strand
ATAATAAAATAGTAAATATACCATTTATACTGGGTTTTCGTATATTTACTGATATTATCAGTAAATATACTACAAAAACAGTAAATAATTGTTGATTTTCAGTGAATTTACAGGTCTATCAGTATATATACTGAAAAACAATTTGCAGTGTAGATTAAATACACTCTTAAAATTAATTTAAATTTAATAAAATTATGCACTTTCTTAAGTCTCTATCAAGCATGCATATACACTTATTTAGTTAGCGATCAATGCTTATTTAGTTGTATTGATGACACGCCACAACACTTTCCTATCAGTCAAGAGTCAACTCAATACTAATAAAAATCAATAGTACATTTGGTGAATAATGCTGTGTTCAATTAGCCGCCCTTATGGGAGATTACTTTTCAAACTTAGTTTCAGTTAAAATAACAATTTGAGCATAATAGATCCTTTTGAGTGAATACTATAGGCAACTTAGATCCATTCTGAGATTTATAGACTAAATAAATACTCATGTTAAGCAAGCTTTCATTTTTATGGAGATAGAAACAATTATTTTCATAGTAAGTTATGTGGTCTCAATATCTATGAAAATGTCTGTTTACACTCAATAGACAGGACAGTTTTCATAACATGAGTCGACTCCTGATACAGTCACATATCGTTTACAGTCATATTTGGTGCGACTATATAAGCGGAGGAGACTGTATTATTAATTGTGAGAAATACTAAATTTTCAGATAAGGATTAAGAAATGTATAATGGAAAACTTTAAACAAAATAAATAATTTTTCATTCAATAACTTACCAAAATGAAGAACAGAAGAGGTGTTATTCGATCGTGATCTTCTAAGAGTTGGTTTTAACAATTTCGGATCACGGCCGGCTATCCAAGAATCCAAATAGGGTTGAATTTCTCCAAATGTCTGATTTAAACAATTTCTTCATGGCAATTGTATCTTGTCGCAGCTTTAGTTATTTCCATGGAAAATCCCTGTATGGTATTTAATTTGAGGAATGCACGCTTATCTTGAAATGTATTATATATTTTGAATTAAACTCCATCATGATCAAATATAAAGATGGCGCAGTCAATAAATTTTGTCTTTATGACAGAGCTGATTGTAATAAGGTTTTCAATGCAAAGTGAGCGGCTAAGTCCACAATACTCAACAATCTCCAACCTGGTGACTCTCCATTTCAATATAGGTAATAACTACATCATCGATTTGGCTGCTTTGTTGGTAGACCCGGTCAATGCACTATACGCTAGACACTATAGACTAAATATTGTGACGCAGTCTTAATAAGACAGGTCATCGGTCGATAAGTCAGTAGTCCCTCCCTCTATATCATAAGATAGAAGGACATCATAAGATACAAGAACTGAATAGCTGTTTGTTGTTAAGTAAATTTACTATTTATAAATTTTTACTGAAAATGTTACTATTATCTTCACATATTATGTATAACCAGTAAATTTACTGTTTCACAAGATTTTACTATAATAAAATAATAAATCTATGTATCTTTTATGTTGGACTTTCATATATTTACTGATATTATCAATAAATATACTACAAAATCAGTAAATAATTGTTTGATTTTTAGCTAATTTACAGTTTAATCAGTTTAATACTGAAAAACAATTTGCAGTTTAGCTGTTTTTGAAGAGATGCTTTACAGACGAGAAGATGAACATTGAAAGTGTTTAATTTGAATGTAATTTTCCCCTTTTCATTAAAAATATATTGATCATTTCATGATTACATTTACTTTTAAGATTTAAGTTTGCTTGCAATCAACTGTTTTCCTTATAATCTTATATTATCACTCTATGTTAATGATTGGGATCATAAGATATGATTATAAATGAAAATGATAAGTGGAACAGGCTCCATGCAGGACAATTAAAATTCTGTAAAATCTTTTGAAACCATTAGTAAACTTTTGTTCTTTTCATAGTGTACTAACATTTGTTAGCTCAGCAAAAATTCTTTATTTTCTTTATTTAAGCTAACTGATTATATTTCTGTTCTTTACTCAGTTTGAGCTAACTCTCTCTTTTGGTACTTTTTGGCCGATAAAATAAGAATATGTCAGAATATTTTTAATGCTTATTATCCGTCAATTTTAACGTATGTATCTAAATATCATGTAATGCTTAATTGATTAACAAAGTCATCCTGATAAACAAACAGAATAAATACTGAATTACCAGTCTATGTTTCCTCATAGTGTCAATGCTGCCAAAATAAGCATTGACAAAAATATCAAAGTTAAGAGAATTATTTAAATGAGGCCTTATAACGAATCTGATAACTTACGCTTGTCCACCTTCCGCACCAAACGACAGATCATTTTGACAGATATTTTCTTGTCAATGTTTTTGTAAATATTTATCGTTTGAATTCTTGGAGTTATGAGTCGAGTCGTGATGTTCAGTCGATCATACTATCGAACAATCAAATCGAATAGTTCTACAGAAGAAACTATGATCAGCTATCCTCCATTACCTACAATAATTGATCATTCATTGAGTAAAATTCCTCCAATTAAAACGCTCAAAAATATCAACACACATTTCTGATATTTTATATATAATCTGTTTCACATAATGAAAAAATCATTTTTTCAGTGAATGTCATTTAACTCTAATCTTTCATTATAAAATATTGACATGGATTATTTTCAATTACTTTCACTTACAGCAGATTTTCGTAAATACACAATTTTGATTTGCTTTATAATTGGAATTATTGGGAATACATTTTCCATTTATTATTTCATTAAAACAAAATCGTTCAAGAAGTTCACTAAAATATTTTTTGCAATCATTTCTTGCTTTGATTTGATAATGATCTTAGGGATAGGTGTCCCACAATTGGAAAAAATAATTTTTAAAGAAGAATACCTGGAAAGACTTTTGGCTAGACTTCCTTTTTTGAACGGCAATACGAATCCATTTGATTATAGAACTGGTTTAAGCAGGTTAATTGGTGAAATATGTCGGAGAAACTCCATCTTACTTACAGTACCAATTGCTCTCACTCGATATGTGGCTGTCACAAGGCCTTTTAACGTCAAAACAATTTGCTCGAAGAAGAGGAAGTTTATCATGATTGGACTTTTTGTAGTCTGTCAGATATTGATGGTATTGCTGGGTATATTTTCAAAACTGAACATAATTCAATATCCTCGGTTCGGTAGTGTGAGTTAAACTTCGTTGTTTATTTATTAACTACCTAATTATATTTGTGGTTTTCTATCGATAGCTGACCAAAATAATTTAAATAGTCTGATATATATACATTTATACATTTTCAATTGATTCCATTTTCATTTACATATGTAAAAATCAAGAACAATGTATACATACTCTTCAAAAACTTGGGGCTACAATAAAGTTTATATTTCACGATTAGAAGCACTTTGTGATGATTTGTTATACAATTAGTTACAAATAACTGGGGTCTATATAAAAAGAACAATGATGCAATAAAATATTAATAATAGAATGATAAAAATAATAGATCAAAGGGACGACCATAATGACAAGCATGAAGTTTAATTGTCCATGAGAATGTTTGTGTAAGGAATGAATGACAATCTGGTTTCAGTATTTGAGGTTGGTTATTTAAAAGAGTTTGATCTATTGAAAAGTATGGGAATGATCTGATGAAGTGAATGATCAGGGTTATTAGCCGGCCGGCAGGGTACCAATAGGTACATTTATATGGGTAATCGAGTTTTAAATTGTAGGTTACACTTAGAAGGATTATTCAAGCGTTTTTTGCGGTAAATAGTGAGTTTTTGGGTTTTGCTTTTATTGAGGGTGAGATCAAGTCTGTGAAAGTTGTCAACACAAGCCTTGATTTCATCAGTAATGTTCGTGGAATTTTTATGGTGTATCTCCAAGTTTGAGTCGACAGCATACTTGAAAAGTGTGTTTGATTGACGTTAAGGACTAAGTTTCTTGCATAGAGAGACAAAAGAGAGCAGGAGATAGATATCCACATTGAGGAACACCAGATGTAATTTCGCAAATTTCAATACATTTCCTATTGAAGAAGACATATTGCAGACGGTTAGATAAGTGTGATAAGACCTGTATGAATATTGGTTTCCAGAGGTGAGAGAGTAAGTTTTTCATAAAATTTGATTTAGTTATATGTAAATGTCATCCAATCGTTGTCATCCTTAGATATCGGTATTTTCTTCTGGGTAATAGGATGGTAAAAGCTCTTGTGTTTTTATGAATCAAAGCAACTAAGTTAACATTAGTTACAATATCAAGAAAATTCTGACTGTTATGAAATTTATCTTGACTGTAAAATCACTCTTGCAGTGTGAAGTGGTTGTAACAACCCTACTGTTAGTGGTATGCTACTGCTTCAAGCTTCAATCTCTATGTCTGATTAAGCATCCAGTTGAATTAGCACGTAGTATAAGAAGGCTTTCAAATTGTAGAGAGCGCTGGCCGAATAGTAATAACGCTTGACCACCAAATCCAGGGGTCGAGAAATCGAATCCCTGTTAAGTACTCTCGGGAATAAAATATTGCACTATCTTATTATATTAAGAAAAAGTAGGGCCACATTTCAAAAAAAATTCATAATACTTAATATGTAAAGCTAGGAACTCAAAGTCCAGTTCTTAGATCTACTTATTATATTCTCCCCAAAGACCACAAGACAGGAAGACTCAAAGGAAGACTCATCGTAACAGCTATAGACGGGCTCGCGACTAACCTAGCAATACTTTTATCCTCATACTTGAACAACTACATGAAACACAAAGCCCATCTAAAAAATGAATGGTCAGAGTTAATGAGGGTGTATATTTTCATAAATACACCCTCATTAACTCTGACCACAGTTACACAATGATGAAGATAAAATTGTCTTACATAAAAGAATTGTCATTGCTTGATTACTTATAGTGAGCTGCAGAGTTACTCTATAACTGAGTTATAGTGTAAACTTTCAAAGTAAATAAACCCTACTTGTTTGACCTACATATGTATTTGTCCTAATTTTTAGACGCCAACATTTTACATTTACATATTTCAATCAATGCATCGGATATCATTTCAAAATATTAGATCAATGATACGGTAGTTTCTCCATGATATGGGCCACATTTGGTTATAGTTTTGCAAATATTCTAATAAATGTTCAAAATTGATTAACTTTTAAATTGATTATTTTTTAATGACATATTAAAAAATCATATATTTGCCATTAAAAGATTTTACATAAAAATAGGTGACTTGGACATTGTCCGTTATACGTTAACGTTGGCTAACGTTAATAGTTTTAATGATCTAATCGTTTGATGTTTAAATCTAAATTCAATTTATTCCTTTTGAAATGGGATGTTAAATTATTTATTCTAGATGAGTCAACCATTTATTATATTTCTAACAAAACTGATTGATTGTTTGTTGTGCACTTTGATGATGATTCTCTTACTCTACACGAGCATCTCCATGACAAAACAGTTGAATAAGGCCACCATTGCAGGATCCAATAACACCAATAGAAACAGTACAATGAGGAGAAGTTTGAGAACTACCAAGCTTCTCATTGTCTCCTCAGCAATTACTGTGGTCACTACTCTACCTCTTTATATCATGGACTTTTTTGAATCTCTCATGGCCTATATACAGTTAAATCATTATAACCGAGAAGATGGCAATGTGTTTTTAGATTTCATATTTAGACATATCATCATGAATATGTTGGTTTGCACTTCAATTTTCAGAAGCATTGCATATTTTAATCAAGCCATTAATTTTGTGTTTTACATAGCTTGCTTTGAAAATTATCGACAAGAATTTCTCAACATTGTCTTGTTCAGAAAATGTCGAAGAACAAATGGAATTTGATTTTTTTGTATAATGTGGACTAACTTAAAAAGCCTATTTGATTGTTTCAAAATTATTGTTGTCTATTTTCTTTCAAAACAATTATAAAAAACTTACTATTTACAATATATTATGGATAATATTTCTGTTTCTTGTTGTTTAATGTTCTATTTTCTCTGTTTATTGTCATAATATAAAGTTGTGAGAACTTACTCTTCACCAAGGAAATACAGCACAGTTTGTCTTAATGATATAAATCTTATCAGTTCTAACTATCTTATCAGATTTTGTTTGTGAAACTCTTGTACAAAACTGTTATTTCTAATCCAAGAGAAATTCTCAATTATTATTTATTGATGATATAATACAATATGAAATTATGAGAGAGTGACATTGTCCATCACATTCCCACTCAGGTTACTCTGAGTGAGAGCTCCGAGCAAGTCTTTAGCGAATTAAAATGTCCTAAAAATTACAACTTCATGGAACGTCTTTTAAAATAGTCTTGATGTATAAACAAAGATAGTAACCAGAAATGTGCCTTTATTCAACATATAAATACGACATGGACATGATAAATACTGGTAGGATACTGATAGTTAGTAAATAGATAGACATTAGTTATGATGGACATGAATACTGATAGTTAGTAAGTACAGTTCACTGAACAACGAAGTTCAGTTCAGTTCAGTTCAACGGAGGAGTTCAGCTGATCGATCCGCAATTCACAACATTTTTCCCTTCTTGTAAAAAGAAAAGGAAAATACTATTCACACAATTTACACAAGTGAAAACATTGATACCTAATTTGAAAACGCATATAGTAAACATTTGAAAACATTGATAGTTATAATATAAACATTTAACAGTTTGGAAATCCATATCTGTCTGGTTTAACTGTTCTTCTAGTAGTTCGTCTGGGTTGATCAGACGAACTACCGCTCGGTACGTCACTGTCCACATCGTCCGGACTTCGGGCCTCTTCCACGCTGGTACTCGATTTGGGATTTGTTGTAGGGGCATCTTGTGCCATAACCTCGTTGTGAGAATAGGGAGTCAAGTCGTTTGTTGTGTGGGCTTCCTGTGCCGTAACTTCGTTGTGAGAGTAGGGAGCCAAGTCTCGAACTCTGGATGTAGGTCTGTCTTTATTATTGGTATCGGCAGGGCATGCGGCAAGGTCTCGAAGTGCCACTGTTTTCTCTCGACCATCTCTGAAACGAACTTGAGCATATTTATGAGTGCCCACTTTTTAAATCCAGTGAGGTGAATAATGAAAACTGTGAAACTTCCTCGACAAGGTCATCAATTCGAGGAATTAGATAGGCGTCTAAGAGCGTAAATTTGTTTATCGTCTGGGAGTAGTCTATTACTAAACGTTTCTTTTGCCTCTCATTTTTAGTAACGAGAACCTGAGCTCGCCAAGGTGAATCGCTTGGTTCAATGATCCCTTCTTTTAGGAGTTTGTTTATTTCCTTATTGATAAAATCTTTGTCTTCCATATTATAACGTCTAGATGGTATAGCTACAGGTTTACAGTCAGGTGTCAGGTTTGCTAAAAGTTTGGGAGATGTCAACTTAGAGGCTGTAACACAGATAGAAAGTTCAGTCTCACGCCCTCCATAATTTAATATTACTGATCTGTGTTTTCGCATAAAGTTCTCCCCTAGTATTACTTCATAGCATAATTCATTTAATACGGAGAAGAGTCTCACCTTTTTATAAAGTCGGGAGTTGAGCTGTAAGTCAGTTTGGATCGTTACCAAGGTGGTAGCTGTCAATCTTGAGGAAGCCATAGTCACAGTAGTACAATGCGAAGGGTCGATAGTCTCTTTAATTCGTCTAGTTGCAGTTTCTGAAATGAAGCTCTCTTGACTTCCCGAATCGATAGGAGTCAAAAGAAGAATTCCATTTATTTCTATATGAATAACAGCAGAATTGCGCTTGACTCCTACATATCTTGGCGAGTAATGTGGCGGCTGAAGTCTTCCTGACCTGCATGCTGACTGAAAATGTCCAAGTTTCCCACAGGAGTGGCAGGTGGCGTTTTTGGCGGGGCAGCTATGTACTTCGAGGATGTCGCGTCCGTCCGCAAAAATAACATTTGTTTGAAACGGCGTTTATCATTATTTGTTCACTAGTTGTATGAGTTTCTTGTATCTGCGTAGATTGTATCAACGAAGTTGTATACGCTTCAGAGTTTTTCTGTGCTTGTTCCAAAGCTCTGGCTCGGCTCAGCTCGGCTCGGCTCAGCTCTGTTCCAAAGCTCTGGCTCGTTTCAAGGCTTCACTTAATGTCAGGGTATGGGTCTCAAGAAGGCGTTGTCTTATGTCATTAGAATTTAGTTCGGTTATTAGGGTGTCTCGAACATATTCGTCACGATAATTATTAGAAGTCACGTCTTGAAAATTACAGTCGAGAGCCAATTTTGATAGAACCTGATAGTACATTTTTATTGTTTCACCAGTTTGTTGTCTCCGGGTAGCCAATAGATGCCTCGAGTATATTTCGTTTTTGGGTTGCACATATATTCTGTACAGTGTTTGTAAAGCATTCTCAAAAGAATCGGGCTTCTTGATCAAGCCTACAAACTTGGTCCGTTTAGGCCGATTTTATTATTCTCTTTTGCTTCGCTTACTTAGAGCATTCAATGCACACATTGATACGATCAAATCAAATCTTTATACTTATCCAGTTCACTAGTGGAAAAATAAATTTTGTAAAATCGCTCAATGCTTGGTCCCGTTTCAATCTATCTCAATTTTAAGAGAACAATCTATTTGAAAAGGACACAAATTATAAATTGATCCCCATCATAAGATCATGGCTATATACCTATCATAGTGATTTTATAGTTATGATACCTCAGCCTATCGTTTACTTGGACACCATCGCATTCCCTTCTTTCTGCAAGAAAAGAATTGCTTCTGAGACTTGAAAAACTTATTTATAAGAAGACCAAATTTTCCAATTGATAGGGCGGCCCATTGATGGATTTGAAAGAATTTGAAATTTGCAAATATTTTACCTTGAGTCTGGATACCTTAACATGAAGAATCAGATTTCTTCTACGTTCTTGTAGATATTTCACACGGTAACATAAATGTGTCTTACATATCTGAGACTGAGTTGGTGGGTCAAGAACAGGTTCTGGAAGGATCTGATCAGTATTATTAGTAACCAAAGTGATGACTGAAGCCTTATCTTCAGATATGGAGTAGTCGCAGGGAAATGATTTTTTTACTTTTATTCATAAACATACAATCTTCAAAATGATCACGGCAAACCACT
Source organism: Monocelis spectator (assembly GCA_036784945.1). Classification (NCBI taxonomy): domain Eukaryota; kingdom Metazoa; phylum Platyhelminthes; order Proseriata; family Monocelididae; genus Monocelis; species Monocelis spectator. Next base: position 923 of record JAYMFX010226016.1, on the reverse strand, counting down.
TGTGAAGGTTTGGATTTTGAAAAATCAGCCTTATCGAGATACAATTTTCTTAGATTGATAACGCATAACGCCTAGACATTTATCGTGTCAGCAGTTAACACATCAATTTCCTGGTGACACACAACTGTGTCTACTTGCCATACATCAGCAGTTAACACATCAATTTCCTGGTGACACACAACTGTGTCTACTTGCCATACAGAAAAAAATGTGTCATCAGTAAAAAGCGGACCGAGTAAAAAGTGTGTCAACTGACACGTTAATTTCCGTGAGTAAGCAGCGATCAATCTGAGTTTTAGAATTCAGAGTTGATACAATGATCATTATCAGTCGTAAGCATAAACTGGTAGCTGCATCACTAACTCATTTAAAGTCAGTACTATTCAATGTACTATTCAACATACTATGTATAACAGACAAACGCATTTTTACCTTCCAGTAATTATTAGCTGCTTAAAGTTTCGTCCTTGCTATTAATATTTAAATCTTGATCTACTTATTACTCATCAATAATAGAATACCAAACTATGTCATAATCTGTTTCAGTTGATTCATACTCACGCTTATGTGATTTTCCTTTGCGTATACTCTCATATTACCAATCATGAATATTCGAAAATAACAGAAATTCGGAATTTTCAAGTCTAATTTTGATTAAAATTAAATTATTACCTATTCAAATTCGATTCAAATGTGTTATTAATAATGGACGTAACAGTAGTTCATATAAATGGGTTATTGACATCTCCACATAAAATATCTAATCTTGGGGTATACGAAAGTTTGCTATATGGCATTAGAAAATGAAATCTCAACAAACATCTCCAATCATCCTACTGACTTTCATACTGAGATTGTATTCCTCTCCTTCACTGTAGTGTGGATAAGACTCGATGAATACAGCAGTGAAACTCATCATCAAT
>JAYMFX010226015.1:0-22443 GCA_036784945.1 Monocelis spectator | reverse complement strand
AAGTGACCCTCCAATTCTATGGAAATTTAGACTTCCCTTGGATACTACATAATCTCTGTATGCTCTTCGCATCCAAGTCATTTTCCATAATTCGAGGGTCACTTAACAATCCTATTGACCGTTAAAGAAAAAATGGAAAACCCAGTCTATTCTTCTGAAACCTATTCTATCTATTCTATCTACAACTAGTCTATTCTATGCATATTCTATGCAATTATTAATCAAAGCAAGGTTTATTCTATATGTTTTAATTTTTCGCAAATTCGCTTACTATGTTGATTTGAAACTGAATTTCTGAAATTCTTACTAAATTATGCAATATAATAGTTTCATTTTTGATAGATTTCGAATTCTTTTCTTAATTGAAAATTCTTTTTGGAAAAAATGAAACCATAAAATGTTATAACAAACTATAAAACCATACAATAATTACCAATCCATCCGCAAATTAAAATAAATATATGCGCGTGTTATGAGTTTTTGTTTAGATTCACTTACCCATATGAACATTTTTATTAAGAACAATTTTACTAATTGATTTTCCCTCCAAAAACAAATGGAGGTCTCAGGCATCATAAATAATGTACAAAATATTTCTCTGATAATGAATAACGACGATGACAGAAGGAAGTCATTTTATCGACAATTTTTATTTATGGAAGAAATCCTATTAATTAATGACATGATGTATCCCTCAACCGGAAACTTCTATTTAAGGAAGAACAATTGGATTATTAGGTACTGAATGTCATCATATAAAAATTCCCTACTTCTAGGTTAAGAGACTGAATTCAGATATAGCAACCCTTTACATCAGATATGGATTGACAGAACATTACAAGAAAAGAATCAATTGGTTCATTTATACTTAAAGAAAGTAAATCATCAACAGTTATTCCATGAGTATCTGTATGCATGATGTCTGACGTATTCAATAATATTATGTCCAATTCATGAATGATTATATTATTTCCAAAAATCAGATCACATAGAAATCATAAATGAAGATAGAAATCATACATGGAGGTGTCATGGACTAAAAATTAATTATAGAGACATAAATGGTCGACATTAGTGTATAAATATAATTGTTTTATTTACCTCACGTTTTGTGGTTCTTTAAATTTTGTCGATTGATAATATGATAGTCTTTCAGAAACTATCGCATCAGAGACAACACTTCTTGAAGTATGAGGCCTCCAAATTCTTGCGGAAAGCACATTGGTTGGGTCAATGTCCCGGTAAGATCGGTTGTAGCGAACACTGCTAGGCTGGAAAATTTGATGAAATTTTTGATAAAGATTTTCATATCGTATTCACATCTGAATATGTTTCAGAGATAATATGTAGTTAAAAAATATGTCTACAATATATCTTTTCCAACCCCCAGTTGAGAAATGTTGCCATGGGATACACTAAATTATTCTGTGGAGCTCTTGCTATACAAATCTGTACATTTCAAAGAGAAAATTACTTCATCTCCAATACGACAATGAGAAATTCTGAAATCTTTGTTTGACATATCAATAATTAAATAAATTAGCTGAAGGAAATGGTAAACAAGTCTGTCATCTAGACTCAATTGAGTTTCAGTGAATAATTCAGTATTTTAAGAATACCATACCATAAATAGGTATATTTGTTACATATTATAATTCTTTGTTAATTTGATCGACAGAAACTGAAAATTTAATCAACTTTCTTTAAATATATTTATTACTATATATGTTTAGTTTCCTTTTACCTATTCTGTATATTGTACATCAACAATATACAGAAGTTCATGTTTCTATATTTGATGATAGAACATTGGTAAATTGTATAAAGAAGAAGATTATTAATATTAGGGTTATGATATGATTATAAGATCTATCCAAAGCTATACAACACGAAAACTAAATAACCCTCAAATTCTAAATTAAAGAAATACATTATTTTTTTTATTTATTATACCATTAACCACAAAAGATCACCAAAAATTATTGTGAAAACATATAAGTTAGATATTAAATTCTTTAGTTTACTTAAATGCTAATTCTGATTTAGTACCTATGATAATCTATAGTTATTTATAGTGATTCCATTAATATAGGTAATCTAGATATGGATATGTAAAGAAACTCACTCTTGGTTTCTTCACCTCACCAATGTGCATAAAACATGTTTTACCTCTCACTGAAAAGGATGATTGGGAGATTTCAAATTCGATTGGTGAATTTCGATCAAGATCAACTATTTTGTTATTTCGTAATCTATCGCATGAACTTGTCACCGGCCTCTCCAATCTAGACTTGAGTGAGTAGAGTTGGGAGCGAATTAAGTTCAGTTGCCAAGCATTTCTTTGTTGTTCACGAGGATTTATAGCTGTTTGTGGTCGGGATGACATATTTAATAAAGTAACTTCATGATATCATTCATCACCATGGGTTTGAAATTAAGATTTCATTAAGTAAAGTTTCTCTAACTATACGTTCTCCTAATAAATTTGGTTGAGAATTAATTTAGACAAATATTCCACAGGTGTTGTCTACCAATCATAATCCAATCTGAACGAAATATTCAAGCCATCAGGCAGAAATTCACATTTCCGTTGCAACACTGGGAGAATGGGGTGAGTATAGAACATCTTTGAGAAGAAACTTTATTCTCGCTTCGTTTCACAATTCTCTATACAATACTTCAATGGTTAAAGCTATGTATGATGGAATAGACTATGTATAGTGATGGAACTCAGTATAACAATTAGTTAATTGCCTATAGATAATCAATTTCATCACAAACTGATTCAAATTTTTAACAATTAAGAATGACACAATTAAAGGAAAATATTTCATTAATTTTATCTGATTCTTTCTAAAAGAGTTTTGAACAAACAAATCATTAAGACTAAAACTATAAAAATACCACTGAAGAATAAAGCTTTTCTGAAACCTTTGAAATTCATAAAAATATTTAGGGTCGTATTATAAATATAAAAATTATGTCAAAGAAGTAATAGAGAAAGTATAAAGAGGTATTCTATATTATTCATTTCCGTTTTTATAATATGATGATATGGCACATATCATTAACTGAAATTGACTAAAATTTCTGACTATTGACTTTAAAACATAGTTTATTATGGAATTTGGCTAACGAATTGCAAGGCAATATCTGGCTTTCCGAATTTCATGATTAAATTTGGTGGCCAGTAAGTCACATATTTTGGAAGTTAACTATAATTATCATCTTATGTTAATAATGAATAGGAGCTAAATAAATCAATGTAAAGTAAAATAGCTCCTTTTATAAAAGGAGCTATTTTACTTTACATTGATCTAGCTGATTTGTTTTAAATCACAGAAAAATTATATGCATCAGAAAATTAAGATAAAAAAGATCGGACTTTGACATGAAGAGTGTTTTTAACATATTTATATTGCTTGAAAAAATTTGCGAAAACTCACCTTCGAATAGGTTTTCCTTTGATTTTCTGGTGGTGCAGTTGGTTTTATGTATTGAAGTTTTTTCGCACTCAGACACCGAGACAAATTTTGAAACAGACAATTCATTTCCTTACTAGTGGATGTATTAACACTAGGGTTTGATTGAATATTTCTTAGGTCACACCGAGGCTTAGAGGCGGAATTCTCGATTCTTGAAGCATTGAATATAAAAGCAAATTCCTCTAAATCTTTCATAAAACATGGTGAGCCGACTGTATGGGTCCACATGATCAAAATAATGAATTTTCAGATTCCATGATTATTATATGCATGAGACAAATCACATCTCATTTCTTTCCTTTGATGAAGAAGTGAATTTCCTGCCATGAAAGCGTGTTGCATATAGGAATAGAGTGGATTCAATTAGAGGTATTGATGAGTGAGGGGTTTCTCTATGAGGAGGCAATGATTCTCTGATGATTAATGTCACTTAAAATTGATTACTCTCAATATATTTAAGTATCCAACAGCTAATATTGCAATTATGTATTAAAATTCTGTAGATATATTCTTATATATACATAGTTAAAAAGTTTTTAAACATCTGCACAAGATGTCTTACTGTTCATAGTTAGAAGTGATACAACAACTCCAGATGCCAGTAGATATATAGGTAAACAAAGCGCATACGTACATATAAATATTATGTAGAAGTGGAGTTCTTATTGTATTGGATTACAAAATTATAGGAAACTAAAATAAATGAGAGAAGTCTGTGGAGTTTGTGGTGAAAGAAACTGTCTATAATTGAATATTTTCAAACAAACGCAGTTTATTCTCTATCTCTCTCTCTCTTCACAAATTTATATTTATTGGATAGACAAAATGAGAAATAATTTTTTATTATAGGAGCCATGTATATTAATGGGTAAATTTAATGTTTTCCTATATGATGATTAAAATATTCTCAGAATTAATTCTATGTTTCTATATTTCCATAAAATTTCAAAATGTTTCAAAATAATGATTATATATATAAAACCTAGTTAACGTTACTCATAACGGCCAACAGGTTGGTTGAAAATGGGCGATTTTTCATCCCATGATTTGAAATTTTGCATTTAGGGAGTCTTGTCGAATGCTAAGACATGGTCAAAGTTTCATTAAGATCGATTAACGACATCATATCGGGCGAAATGGCATTTTTTCATCATTCTTCTTCTTCAGCCACCTGTATGCATCAATTGTCCATTTTAATGTCCGGTTGCTGTGGAAGTCGCTATATCCTAGCAACGTCTTTTTAAGTTCGTTCGTTTTACGGATTTTGATGAAATTATAACATAAGGGAGGAGAGTTAAAATGCGTCAAGTATTTTAGTGTCCTGGTTGCTATATGGTTATCAGTATTGCAAATTTATCAAATATCTTATTCATTTGCATGTCCGATTGCTATAAGTTATCGAATTTCTATCTAAAAAATAACTGATCATAAAAGTTCTAAAGCATTCTTTAAAATATTTTAGTTTGTTTTAGATGAAATCCACCATTAAATTTAATTCGATATAATTTCTAATGAATATTGCAATACTAATTTTTCAAAGCCACTGCCACAATTTTTCAAAGCCACGTGACATTTGGTAAACGTTTGTTAACGCAGTAACTTTCTGAAGTCCCCTTAGATTCAGCAAGCATACACTCATTTAGTTAGCGATCAATACTTATTCAGCAGTTGAACGCAGTAGTTAAGGTGGGTTTACACCATAGAAATCGGATGCTGGTTGCGTTGCTTGTCTAAGCACCATTTATTACATAGAGTGATTTATTACATTATAAAATTTGGCTAATTTCATAAAAAGAAGGGTCATAGATATTCTATTTGATTTTTTAAATTTGGCTAATTTCATAAAAGAAGGGTCATAGATATTCTATTTGATTTTTTAATTAATCCTGTTTTCAAAATTACTACTATCTATTTTAGTAAGTAGTAAAGTCAAATTTCTGAATTAATTTTTATTCAAATAAAAATAGACGGAAAATCATATAAACTTCTGCTAAATAGTGTAGGTAGGTTTCAAGAATAATGCGACGCGACCGGCATCCGATTTCTATGGTTTACACGCTCATGCAATACTTACTGCGCAAAAAATCAGGCGGTAACTGAAAATTTAACTGATGCCGGCGCAAAATTCAGTGTTTGAAATATAGATTTTTTTTAAATGTAGGAGTTTATACTGTTAATTTATAATTACATAGTGATCACTATGTACGTAGTCATTAATTGATATATCCCAATTGATTATTTGGGATATATATATCTAAAACTTTCATGATGGTTAAATTTGACTTTGAATCTTAAACGGACCTGTAATATAGTTAGTTCTTCATCGGTTATGCGAATTGTTTGTGGATGGCGGATATATACATATGAATGACACAAATTGATCAAAAATATTTTATTTTATTACATAGCACAGCCGATACAAATACATAATACTAAACAAAATCTGCCTACTTATAATGGATAAAGAGGTGCAGGGAATAAAAAAAAAATACGACCATATTTAATCCTTAAATATTACAAGAAAATGAAACATGACTATATATGGATTGGATATGCATAGAATTACAGTGACTATAACATTGTATCACCCAATGAGAGTGGATTTCTACCATGCATCAATTTTGATGGTAACAATTTAGCTACACACGGTTACAACCAGCCGTGACGTCATGACTAATTGCACATTGAATAATTCAAAATCACTTAATACCTCTCTATAATATAATTATGTTCATATGTAATACCAGTTTTAGATAAATTCTTAATACAAAACACATTAAATAAAAATATTTGTTAAAAGCTGTTATTGTATTCATTTAAATTCACTTAAAAATAATGAGATGGCCAAATACCAAAATTAGAACACTCACAAAATTCAATTTCAGAGCGTTAAAATGAATTCTATCTATTGCTCTATGATAACCATGTACGAATAGCAATAGTTAAATCGGAAATAATTCGTTATATTTGTCGTGTACCTAAATAAAATAATTCGTATGTCCTACCAAATCTAAATACCTGCCTACAGTCAAATAAATATCCAGGTCTATGCAATTCCTAATTTAACAATTTGCTAAATAAAAAGCAAGCAAGTGTAAGCAAGATATAGCGTCAATATTTACAATCATCAATCTCAATTTGAAAAAAATAACCATTCAATACATAGAAATAAATAAATAAATAATTGATAAACAAGAGGGCAGAAATGGATTATTTGGAGATATTCACAGCCAAGATAGATCACGATATGCAAATAAATAATAGAATAGAATAGAATAATCATCTACATATCTATGGCTGGGAGAAAATAAACAAAATACAAAAAGAGTATAGACAATAGATATGAAATAGAAATTTATAAAAAACATAAAACCCATAATAATGAGTAAATTCACAATATGAAGAATATTATTATTATGTAATTCTACTGATGCAAATACATAATTATATGCTCACAGCTGATTTTACTATTCATGTGGTAAATTCACTGAGATTTTCGAAAACAATACTTTAAAAAATATAGAAATATCTTTCTTTAAAATAAAAACAAAACGTTACCATCTATTTTCATACAATAAGTAAGTATGGAAATCAATAAACACAACAATCGAATACTTAGAGGATAAAGAATGGCTAAAATTTAGTTACCTTTCGAGTAATGTTTCAGTAAACCAAACTGTAATATTGCGCCATTCATCGTCTATTATCTTTCTAATCTTATGTTCGAATCAACATAAGCCATGCCTTTTAAAGACGACATCTTTCTGATATAATTATGTAGTTCTTCTGGTAAATATATTTGACTATAATAAATAATCGTCAGGATTTGTACACACACTACTTAACTCAACAAGTAGTGTAACAAAGAAGGATCTCAACCCGATACAGACTGTTTGAACCATATTATAGGCAGCATCAGTCGGATGTAGAGATATCCCCTTCCTTGTTAAACCAAATGAAAAAGTCAAAAGTGTGATACAGACCAATTATTCGCTTGTAAAATTTGCATAATGACTTTTGCCAAATAAATGCTACGTCTATTCTCAAATATCGAAGTATTATTTTTATAATCTTAGTGCTAATATTATATTCGAATCAATATATTAAGCCATGCCTTTTAAAGACACCTTTCTGAAATATGTAGTCGACTTTTGAGAACAGAACTTACAGGCTAACAATGGAACAGTAATCATCAGTAATTTGGCATGGCGCTGGTAATCAATAATGGACAATGAGATAAGGCACAGGAGTTAGTAAAATCCAGACGACTGAAAATCCTCCATACATACTTTCACACAAATGTTACATTTAAAAAAGATTTAAAAGATTTCTTTTCTGTAAATTTATGCAATACAAAACTTATTCTATATTTCCGTGTCTTCGTGGTGAGGGTCGTATCTGGGTTTTTGAGAACGTCGCTGTTGTTGATTAGGTCTGGCTGGAGCTGCAGAGCCGTTATTCGAGCCGGGCCTATTGGGAGGCAAAGCAGAGCCACCGCCCGATGAGATGTGCGATGTTGGTCGAGAACCGCCACCACGCCCACCACCTTGTTTAGGAACGAACACTCCAGCTTGAGAGACAGGTTTGCGTCCCCGTCGTGGGAGAGCCTCATCGGAGGAAGAGCTGGAAGCATCAGAAACTGGTTCTGGCTCTCTAGTAGATCGATGAGGCGGCTTAGCAACCACCTTGTGTGCAGATTGTGGACGAACTCCAATTGAAGAAGGATTGTTCGAATGAACTACATTCGGCGGCTGTGAAGGTAAAGGCCTAGGAATTGGGCTTACAATGGACAAAGAATCAGAAGGATGATGCAAATCCTGCGTGTGGTGAACGCTGTAGGGTTGTCTCGCCGGTTGGAAATGACCACTATGGACACTTTCCGGCGGTCTCATATTTTGATTAGAGAATTGAGAGCCACGCACCGATTCATCTCTCTCCTGCCAAAATGGAATCGCATTCTGGCCGATAGTGGATCCAAGTATGGGGTCGCGAATAACGCTCTCCTGATGATAAGCGCTTGAACGATGACTTTCTTGACAAATTCCGCAAATTGATACCGAAGTGGAGTTAGGATGGCAATAATAATAATAAAATTGAAGTAACAAAAATCCAACCACAAAAGCTATGAGAACCACCAGTAAACCAGGCAGGCGATACCAAGCCGCCTCTTTCTTCATATGCAGATACCACACCACAATCATACTCATATTTTCGATATAAGTGAATGCATAATGAATTAGACAACGTAGGCGAGTTTTCCCTTCGTTATTATTAATGAAGTCGAAAATATTAGCGTAGGACATGAACAAGTCGCCGGGTATCTGATCTGATAAAGAAGTGACCTTAGTAGATGCTGACTCGTGAGCGACCGCGGGGCGCATGTAGCAACGATAGGAGATGATCATGATGATTTCCAGCGAGAAATGAAATCCCAAGGGTACAAATACCCAAAATGTATGCCATGAAGCGAAAAATGCAATCGCTATCATGCGAATCAGTAAGAATGTGACATGCGACAAATAAAGTAGGATGAGTCCCTTAGTACCAGCTCCTATGCCACGCTCAAATTCTGGCTCCGGAGTCATTCGTCGGGCGGGATAGAAATGAGTGAAGCAGGCTGCGGTCCAACACACACTCACCGAGATCAAAATGAGACTAATCGTATCGGTAACTGAAATAATCATACAATTAAAAGGAATGTAAAAATAACTGTTGTTATGATATAATTAATGTGCATTTTACTTACTATACCGATAGGAAAATAACTTACTACTAAATGGAACATTATTCTGATCTCTCATAACTAAAAAGCATAGCTGCAAGATTGACATGGGAGCTGCAGATACAGCGCCAGAAACCAATGCGACTAAACCGCTGTCGTGTTCGCATCGACGAAATTGTCGTTTAGCTCGGCGCAGTTTTCTCTCCACCGGTTCGTCCAGATCCAATTGAATACTGCCGGCGCTAACTTTAGTGCCGCTAATTACTGACGCATAACCAACACTGCGTCCACCCACTGAAATCGCAGATTCGGCGCCGAGATTATTACCGTAGCGCGCTTTTTCCGAGATCCGGGAGGCGGCACCTTGACCGGAGAGGCGCGATCCAGAACCGGAAAGACGCGAATGAACGCGAGAGTTAGCTATCTCCTGTTCCATTGACTTTTGCACTTTCTCTTTTTCAATGTCAATTACTTTTTCAATATCTACGAGTTTGCGAATCGCAGTTAGAGTTTCGATATACCTGGAATGGATTTATTAGGGAAACATTTTATTAAATGCACAACTACAAATGAAGATTATGTGACACTAAAACAGCAACCAACACCGGTTTAGGACTTTACCTAACGAGTAAAACACCTCAGCGATATGATGTCAAGCTAATGTTCAACGACTAATAAAGCGATAAATTTACCTACTCATATTACTCAGAGAGTAATTATTTTACCTGATGAATAGATAACGTCATCAAATAAAGCCGCATAACTCCACAGAGATACTTTTGCTGATACTTCTATGATATATATATATATATAATTTTGGCATTTTCGAAAGATCAATTGATAGATTGATTTACTATAACTATAGACAAAAGTATAGTCCCATAAAAACATTAAATAGTTCTCTTAATTCAGTTAACTATTGAAAGCTAACAGTGAAACTGTGTCAACCTTATTCTCATATCATGCAACATCTGTAGTAAACTTCCTTAATTGGTGAACCAAAAGAACAATTTAAAGAATAGATTTATCATTAATTTTAAATCAAATTAATTATTATTAATTAGAAATTGTAATTAATTACCTTGCAACGCAACCCAAGCCAATAATAGTTAATACAATTCTTAAACAGACCCATGCTTCTTTGTATTCATCTTTGGCAGTTTGTCTTGTTCTTCGAGTTGACTTTTTAAATCGACGATAATAAACAATACCATTAGCTACACCTGGAACTGAAACATTAAAATCTTTGTTTAAAAAATAATATCATAATTCAATGAATTATCATTATGAGACCATATAACTAAAGAGAATAATCAACAAAAGTTGAATCAGAAAAATAGCTGCTATATAGTTCCAAGCGCGGATCCGGGGAGAAGGGGCGACTATGAAAAATAAATAAGCACCCCAAAGAAATGGACTTTTGTAAAAAGAAAAGAAAAAAATTGACTATAAATTTAAACTATTAGGGTGATCACCCCCGTATGAAACATTTCTGGATCTGCGCTTGATAGTTCTATAGTTATGGTAACCATGGCTGCCAGATAAGCAGAAGATCTGAGCCTTAACAACTTTCTATCAAGCTTGAATATAAATGTATTCAAAACTATGTTCAGATCATAAATACTTATCTTGGAACAAAAAATAACATTTTAACACAAAATACCACAAAACCCAGTTTAATGATCATCTTTTATATCCTCATGACCTCAAACATAGAACATGTGATAAAAAAGAAGCATTTATAAATTAAAAACTACCAAAACATATAAAAAAACATAGCCTATATTACCTATGTGGTATCCAAGTATTAAAAGCCCTATGGTCAGAATGAGTTCAATTTGACTATTTTCATACGAGGTATTTACATATTGAATGACATAGATCACAACAGTCACCCATGCAAGAATCAGCTGCAAACAGCACAGGACAGATAGGGCAATTTTTGAGCAGATTGATCTATCAGCCACTAAATCATGAGACACTGTAGCTGCACTGCTAATGTCAGTAATCACAGTACCCATCTTCTACAATTAGATAAAATGGGTAGACAATTTAAGTTGAGGAAAGAAATTCCATCAATGAGAAATCAGATATGATAATAACACATATTTTTAATGGTTTATAATGGATTAAATAATAAAAGAGATAATAATAATTTATTTGCATTTACTATAGTAATTATTTGTATATATATAATAAATATGATTGTTGTAAATTAGTGTAACTTAATTATTATTATTATTGGGGCATCCTCTGATTTACTTTGTTTATATTGGTATGATTTGTTTCAAAATATATTTAAGCTACTTTTAAAATAAATTAGGGCATATTTTAGATTTTTCTAAACCATATAAATATTATACAATTCAGTGCTAAAAACATTATATTTAGAAAACAATTATGGTTACACTGTAAATTAAAATAGGGTATTATATAGCATAGGTATCACTGAGACAACTTATGATATGATATATATGAATATCTAGCTGGTGGTTTTCAATTTGGATTGATTAGCTGGTTATAAAACAATTATAGTTATAACTAGACATCTAGATATTAATTGGTAATATATTTTATTCACATTATTCCCTTACTATATACATACTAAATATTATATTGCCAAAACATGAAAATAAAATTTATATCAGTGAATAATGATAAATGTTGGCCTTATAAACCAATTATTACTAAGATTTGAATGAGACAAGTAGTTTATAGCACTTTATGAGCTACGGAAGAAACGAATTGTTTAATTAATAAGATAATTATTTAGTCAAATGCATTACATAATGACTAGATTAGTCAATAAATATGTCAATTATAATTATTATTACTCATTTGGAACAGGAAGAAAAAAATAAACTAAAATAGGAGAAACTATTAAAAGATAAAAAGGCAAACAAAACAAACACAAAATTCTGATATTTCTAAATCTTTGATTATTTGTGAGCAAGCCAAATTTAAAGAGAAATAACATCATTAAATTTAATAAATTCAAATAAAATCCAAAATTACCGTATTTATATTGTTTATATTTTTGAATAGCCGGTGAAATTTTCTTAAGTGTAAAATAAAACAAGATTAAATAATGATTAAAGCTAATATGTATTTTAAATAAATGTATGTAGTTGTTTTTTGGGTCTTGTTTTTTGCCTCTCGTGAGACTCAAACCGGATAAGCATGCTACCCATTGAGCTACTGATAATTTAATTTAAAAATATACGAAGAAACATTATTTAGTGATATATAATATATAACAACAGCATTCAATTTATTGAATAAATTATTCCAATTAAAAAAAGCATTCCGGCAATTGTTAATTTGAATGTCATGAACAATAAATGTAACCAAGACTTCTTTATGCGCATGTTAGATTAAGTCTCGATATTAAAGTTATAATAATCAACTGTGGCAGGTGTAAATAATCTAAACACAGCTATAATTTATAGATATATGCAAACATAATGACCCTTTATTCGTATATAATATTTAAATTCTGTCATATAGTCTTTTTAGACGTGCTGTCAAAAATCATACCCTTACTATAGATTCATACCCCGCACACTAGAAGAATTACTGTTCCGTAATTCTATGTAGAACAACTATAAGCGGTTTTTGACATTTATCATTAAAAATAATAATATATACTCATGTTCATGAATTTGATTCTCATTTATAATTACATATTTAATTTAAGTATACTTTTACTTAAATTCAATTCATACCTAGTTCTTAATGAAATATTAACTAACTATAACTATAGGGTTTACCAAAAAGCAGCATTAAAAATTATAGAAAAGCTTATATTAAAGCTTTCTTTACAGTTATTTACAAACTCTCATTATATTATATAATGAGTCATAATAAATTTATATAATATAAATTTATTATGACTCATTAATCTTCATTATAGTATGTATTCTATATGCTTTGGTTATTTTTTGTGATTCCTATTTGTTTAAATAAATAAACACTTATTATTATATATAGTGAATCTATCTATCTATTGTCTTTCTAATCTTTTTTATTTAAATAAAAGTAATTAATATGTTATACCACATGGATATTTTAATTTGGTTAGAATAGAATAGTGTATATCACCTTCTTGAAAAACAGAATTATGATTAGATGAAACAAAGTGAATATGTATAATGTAAGTTTAAAATTTAAGTTACAGAATAGCTTGATTGTGACATAAAATAGTATTTAATCTAAAAATAAATAAATAGGTATTTGAAAGTATTTCTAAAATATCAAAAACGTTTTTGATCAAGAATCAATTATCGACACAAAATAGTGTCTAAAGTTAGCCGTAATATCCAAAATACATATAGACAAAAAAATTGAAATCATGGATTAATTAATGAAATAATTTGTTTATATTCATCAGTACATTGCACCATTTAATTGTTTTTCTCTTTGGCAAGGTCATACATATCAATTCGTCTCTGATGTTTTATGGGAATTGCGGAACGAACCCGATTAAGTTCGTCTATAGACAAATCAGCGTATACAATTTCTTCCTATAATTATAAAAAGTAATTTTGATGAATATACAATACACATTTTATATTAAAAAGCAATCAATTTAACATCAACATGATGATATAAAATCGTGCTTGAAGGGCAAATTTTGAAGCCATCTTGTTCAAACCATCCAAAAATAAACTCAATATTTTAAAATGATTAAAATGATTGCCTGGTCCTCGCTCTGAGCGACAATGTCTCCCCAAGGGCCAACCAGCATAGAATGAGACCATGCCACATAGGTGGCCGAGTTATCTCGAGCAGGAGCACACATACCAACATAAACCTGATTATCTAAGGCTCGACCTCGGCATAAAGTTTCCCAATGAGCTGGTCCTGCAATGATATACATAATAAGATGAATTTGGTAATGCTTGACCATTTCAAGTGTATCACATTCATATTATACTCTTTACCTGTAGTCATGTTAAAAGCGCCGGGATATAACAATAGGTTACAGGCTTTGGAATGAGCATAGACATTAGCCAGTTCCGGGAATCGAACGTCATAACAGATGCCTATTCCAACTCTGAATGAAGAGTTTATATCAATTGACAATAGAGACTTCCCAGATGACAGAACCTCAGATTCCTTAAATCTTATTTTACCTAAAATATAATGATATGAATAGTAAAAATTATAACGAAATTTAAAAGAAAATTAGCAAGCGTCTAGATTATTTATTTTGTTCCCTTGCAAATATGGTCACTAAATGTTAACTAATAATCCATATCTATAAAATCAATAAATCAATACCGGGTACATCAATATCGAATAGATGCAGCTTGCTATATTGTCCCACCATCTCCCCGCTTGGCGAGTAGACAGTACACGTATTGTAGATCTTGCCATCCGATCTTCGCTCAGGAATGGAACCTCCAACCAACCAAACATTGTTACTTCTGAAAAATAATTGCGAATGGAATATCTTCGTGTATTTTATAACTTAATATTATTGATTAAAACTATATAGATAGATAATTATACTTAGCGGCTTGTGAAAGACATTTACAAGAATCTCCATCCGGAATTGGTTCGGCATACTCAGCGAAATACTGCGTACCATAAGGTGAGTTGAAACATTCCGGTAGACACACAAGTTGAGCACCTTTACTAGCGGCTTGCTGAACAAAACTGGTGGCTCTTTCCAAATTAGCGGTTTTGTTAAGACCAACTTTGAGTTGAATTAAGGCCACTCGAAGAAGATTACTTCCCAAAGTGGTTGTCATCGGGATAGTTTCTAATTTTAAAAGTAAACTAGTACTCTATTATATATTAATGTAGAATTATTAATCATAGTAGCACTATCGAAATACGCTCATTCTGTCAACAGTTACCAATACATTTAGTGCTGAAAATGAGTAGAGAGTAAGTATTGATCTCTTTGATATACACGTAATCTTAATTTCTATTCTCGATACGAGACATTTTATAAATTCCTGGTTTATTCGACAACTTATAAACCATGAAAATTATATAGGCGGGATATAGAAGTAATAGTTAGAGAAAACCTTTCAAATACACATTTAGTCCAATAAATGGACTAATATTGTTCGTTTAATGTTAGATTGCATTTTTCAATCATTTTGAAAGAGTACGACGATTGTATTCATTCAAACAAACGGTCACTCTATGATAAGAAAGCATTTTCAAATTGAAAAAAATAAGATTAAACGTTTAATATAACTCTTTATTATAAAATGGTTTTAATAGGCATCTACTACATATAAAATATTTATTGTAGAAACATAAATAAACCGCTCAACACGATATGATACAACAAAAGCATGTCAATATTATCACAAAAAAGTGTACCATTCCAAGTATAAGAAAGTATAAGATAGCATGGCAAATACAATTTAATTTGCTATAAATAGGATGTTTCCAAATCTAATTTTATCAAAACTGATTTGAAGCATTTGATGGTGAACACACTTTTTAACAGCGCTTGCAATTTATCATATTTTCAATCAATAATTCATTCACATTCGGTTTTTTCTCAATAGAAAAAGTTACTAAAAATAGAAATGGAAATCCCAAATTTGCAGTGAATGAAATTAAAGTTGCTATAATTACTCTGTGATTCAAAATAGAAGAATGTAAAAATTGGCTATAGCAATATGAATATAATATCTATAAGATAACAGTATTAATACCAAATAAACAGTAAAGAAAAATACTATTTGAAAGATGAAGAAATAAATAGTTGTCAACAAAAAAATCAATACGACAAAAAAAATCCTTGACGAAATGTGGACGGAACGAAAGTTAAACACGATCATCAGATACAATAGTATAGATCGCATAGATAATAATACTCTCAGGGAAATTACCTGAATAAATTATAATATCGATACATTTCAGAAGATATCAAATCTTCAATGTAGTAATAAATCTAAGTACTATACGATATATTAGAAAAAGTTCAGTGAAAGTAAAAGTTTTGAGAAATGTCAGGTCAAGCGCATGATAAATCCATACAAATGACCATTAATAAATATAGAAAGGCAATATAAAAATATAAAAAAAAACTAAAATATTAATAATAAGTTCTATCATGTTGTAACAATTCTCGAAAGATATAAAGGAATGATATGTAGATCTCATTATAATTTAAGATCAGCTCTTATCAAAATTTACTAGTAGAGAAACGGTCGTCCTTCTCAGGTAGGCGATAAGTTCCTCTCGTACTAGACGTTCTCTGAGTGGAAGCTTCCTGGTTGGACCTTGCAGATGTCTTCCCTTTGCCTTTAGTCGTAGAAAATTGATAGTCCTTCAAGTTTTCTCCATCGTATGCAGCATATTCGGGCGAGACAGTCATCGGAAATTGAGTCGCCACAGTTTGACTGTGGCTGACGACTTTTAATAGGCGTGGCGTATCACTCTCTTCTGAGTCATCACTCTGAAAGAATAAGAATGGTTTTCAGATTTGCAGATTAATTGTTAAAGATTTAAATTGATTGATTTTAAATATTCTATTTACCTCATTTTCAGAAGAAATACCATCAGATTCCTTAGTGTAGGTTTTTCTAGACGATGCTTTCTCTTCGATAAAGGTTTCCTGATTGGGTCTTGGAGTGGTGTGCCCCGATACAGATTCCTCTCGTAATACGGGTCCACCGCCGTCCACCCACCACCACAGATGAGTATTCCAGCTGCGGCGTTGATATTGACGAGCCAGACTTCTCTGATCTTTCATGTCGGCAATTTGTTGATTCTGAAGAAATAGTTATGAGAAGCATAAAATGAAATTTAATTCTCCAATCATATCGATTTAACAAGCATGATTTCCCGTATAACTTACATTAGTTTGCAAAGGTTGTGGACTAACCCTATCCTTCATAACCATAGATTTTTCTCTATTCGGTGATCCATTTTGTTTTAGAATCCTTGGGGAATTTCTATGCTCATTTTCATTTCTAAATCTTCGATTTTCTTTATCATTCGAATCATTTCTAAGTCTTCGATTTTCTTTATCATTCGAATCATTCTTTTCAACGATTTTCTTTCGTACAGAAGATGTTTGCAATAAGTCACGCTGCTGTTTAGGGCAGCGCTTATTACTAGACCGATCTGATTTGGGTTGTTCTAGGGCAATACAAATTTCAGCAGTTGGTGCAGTTAACTGTTCAGTAGTTTTGTAATCCTGCATTGGAGGAGAAATTAGTTGGTTTTGAGAAACCATTCGATTCTGAAACGATTTTAAACAACTTAAAAATTATAAAAATCTATCTTATTCACAAGACATTAATTATACACATAAAATTCGAAATAGTATAGTGACCTAAATTAACTTCTAGTTTTAAGTTTTAAAATTGTACTTACACTAGTATCGGTTCTTTCTGCAGGAGGAATTTTTCTTCCCGCCGGACTCATGTCACACCGTTCCGGAACTACAAACGCCAGTTTGTACTCGGTGCTCCAAACATTTGGTACATCAGCAACCCCTTGGTAATCATATGAAGATTTCATTAGTCTGTTGTTTACCTTTTTAGGTAGAGAATTTTCCGACATTCTATCCATAATAGTTTTACAAGATGCACTTCGAGAAGGAAGTCCAGCACAGCGAATTTGCCTGTAATCTGAGGATGGCGGGGTGTAGGAGCACCGATATTCACTGTACACGTCTGAATTCTAATTAAATATAACACTGTACCATTGCAGATGACATAATTGAGAAATGTTTAGATAATTTTATGTAGATCAGTAAATTTCAGCTCCTTTAAATCCATCAGTCTTCTGTAAATCAATCTCAAGTACTTGAATGCTGTGAGCCATTCAGAGACCTTCTACCAGTAGGAGTGATTCTATTGAGTTAAAATCATTTACATGGACACAAATGAAGGAATCAATAATATAAACTCACCATACGTCGAAGATATGAACCAGACCTTGAATCAGTTCTGGATTTAGAATGTTTGGAGCGATTGCTATGATACTCTTCCTTATCATGCTGGTCAACTATGGGACCTGCATTCCGGTCCATTGAAGCTGCCATACAATTATTAGGAGCTGAGCGCTTGCGTTGCATTTGAGGATATAAATCGTAAATAGGATTTTTGTATAGACCGGATTGAATACCTGCAATTGGAATATCCCTGGCTGTATCATTCCACTTGTAGCATAGACCATATTCTGATACCACTCTTGATCGCCTTGATTTCATTATGTCTTGATGAACAATAATAAATAATGTGAAATAGTATTAATTTTAAAATTATCAAAAGTGAACAAGTTAAAATAAACAACATATTCTATAATATTTGCCTTAATTTTATAACTTAATATTATTGATTGGAGAACATTTAATGCTAATAGTTTTTCAATATTATCTCCAGATCAACAAAATCATCAAATAATTGTAACCTGTTCTGAATGTAAAATTGCTTCCAAGACACCTATCTACATACTTACTGTTTTTAAAGAACTGACTCCCATTGACTATGCACAAGATCTGTGTAATAATCTATAATTATGTATGCAACATGGCTTTATCTTATTTAAAGAATCTAATTTGCTCTACAGCTGCAGCATTTACTCTTTGCTTTTGTGACTTTTACTATGTTTTAACCTCATTTGTATTTGATAAATTTTCTGCACTAAAATTTAATTGCATAATGTTTATAACATACGCTTCATTTAATCTTACTTTACATGCTGGTTATGAATTATGGTTAAAATTGTAACAAGACAAATTTTTGATTTTGTGCTCAAACATTTTTAAGCATCTAAAACACAACCTGGTATGGCTTTTTTTTCAAAACAAAATTTCTATTTATAAATCTAACTTGCAACAATTTTATTATTTTTAGTAATTCATTGTGTAATTTTAAAAATAAAAAATATTTATAAGCTAATTTAATTACTATTGTCAACATTTTGACCCAATAACATTGAGTAGACAGTTAAAAAGTCATAATTGTTATCAACACACATAAGCTTATTTGTTGCTACATTTCATAGCATATTGATATTGACTTGTTGTATACACTAAAAGAATTTAATTTAAAAATGAGTCTTTAATTTACAATTAGACTTTGAAAAACTTTTATTTCAAAGTTTTTAATTAATTAAATGAGTTAAATTCTCAATGAATAAAAACTCTATAAAGTGCTTAAAATATCACATTTCAACATAAAAATATTCAAAAAATAATTTAAGTTACTGATTTCAAAATAAAAATATCAACAAATTTAAAAATAACACGACGCTAAATTAAATTATATTTCAAACAAAATAATAAACAAACATCAAATTGTCATAAAATAATTCTTTAAATACTATGATTAAAATTCATAGAGCATAATGTAATTTAAAAATGCATATTTCCTAAATTAGATACTAAGGGCTATAATTTCTATTAATACATTTATGGTTTTAACTGTGATTAACTAATTCTTTAAGCTATGAAAAAGTCTGCTGAGCACTCAATAAATATTTTATAATCCGACCAAGGAGTTCGTGAATATTTGTTTTCGTAGTTATCACCGACACATGTATCTATAACGAACTCTGTGAAGCAGACTTTATAATGGCCTTAACAGGGACTACTATAATATATATACTACGTTCGGTCCATCTTTAAACAATATATATTATATAGTGTGATCTTTTTGCTAAGCGTGGCATGTTTTTATTATGGTGCAGAGTGAATAAATCGTTCAAGCTGTTTTTCTCAGAATTTGTGACCCAATAACTCAATTAATTGACGAATTCGTTAAAAAGTATTCTTCTTCATCAAAAGTTGCTTGGCAGTCCCTGGCCCTTAATTTATTATCGACCAGTTGTGAACATTTCCGTGTTCATTTGCAGTTGAGCGGGTACAATTTCTCTTGCTGAGAACAATTAAATTTGAGGCATTGACGTATTTGATCAGAACAGACTGTTGTCGATTGTTTTAAGTGCGTTGAGACGTTCCAAAGAGATGACTCATCACTACCTAAGAGATGAGCTAATTATTATGACACGTTGAGTTCTATGTTTAAAATAGTCAGCTCCATAGAATGAAATCATGAGTAGATTCTCTATAGTATTTCTTATGATCTCTTTGATTTTCGTTTTGAGATGATTGAGACATAGTGAAAGTTTTGGTTCGTAATGATGTCCATCTGTTGTTTTGATCATAGATTTCAGTCGTGGTTTTCATCCAGGACTGAACAAGGACTGATCCAGGACTGGAGTAAAATAAGTTTCATTTCTCGTTAAGAGCTCTACATTAGATGAGTTTAGTGAAAATAGGAAAATTAGAAATATGTATTATATGGTGATATATGGATGATGGATGATATGGGATAATGATTCAATTAATACACATTTAAATCTTGAAATAGATTATTTTGGCTAATGAAAAAAGAAAAAATAGATACAAATTAAGTAAAACAAGTGTAGACACACTTGTCATTCTTATTATTTGTATATATTATTAAATTCCTTCTTTGTAATAATACTCTGTATAAAACTTGGCAAAAACATTGTAAGGAATTTACATTGTTATTTATTAAATTTACAAAGTTGTTTTTTCTCGGTATTTATTTAATATCAAAATGAGCGATCTTACTGAGTGACTATATCTAATGATTTTTTTTAGTCAAGATAAAAAATAATTACATTTTAGGAAATTATTTCGGAAAATGGAATTTCTCAAAGAGAAACTGAGAATCCTCCTCTCAATCCTCAAAACTTTATTAGTCGGTTCATTTACGAATAGGGGCACGATACGAACAACTGACTGATGACATATTCTAAGAACAATGTGGAAATACTATTTAATACGAGAAAGAGAAAGACTTTCAATCTGTTTTCCAGAAAATGTTAATCAATTATTCAATGATGATCTGATCTCAGAGTGATGGAATTATTTTCACAATTCTACTAAACTTTATAGAACAGTTTTTCAGACTAAATCCAACATTCATGGATTATAACATAGTTTCCATACTGAATATCCTCAAATTTACTATTTGGGCAGTAAGCTTCGGGAAATTAAATGTTATGTTTGCAGAAACCTCTACAGGGAGACCACCAACGCATAAAGTTACTACCGGTAAGAATAATTTGATTAATTTATTATACACAGCAATGCAGAAACAATTTTTAAATTTAAGTGATAATAATTATTTTGTGGTTGAATCAAAACTCATGGAAGATAAGAATAAATTTTATTTTACATGTTTTTTAAAACTATAAAATTATATCGTATTGAAAATATGGGAACTTGAAAGCAGAATGTTTGAGTATCTATATTTGCCTTTCTTAATATACAATGCATTATTCCTATTATTAAAAGTTCCAATTAATGTTAATATTTAAAAGTTATAGGATAGTTGAATTTACGAATTTCCACTTTAATTCTATGAAAATTTAATAATAGCTAGCGTGTCTTCGTATGAATTTCCGAAGAAATACAGAGAAAATTTGCAAGCGCAGTTTATTAATTATAATTAATTATTCATTTTTGAGGTAATTATTATATGAAAATAAAAAATCATCGCTTTCATAAACTTTAAAAATGATTCTTGCTGATATATAGACATGCACATTTTTTATCATAAATTAAAGTTGATTATAATTTGTTATAAGAATTAAGAATTTCATAAATCTCTCTGACGTTGAATATTAATTTTAGATATTGATGAATTAATGCAATCAATTGTAGTAAATCATTGAAAATTCTAGAAATAAAAAAATACTCCTTGTCAGTAGTATTTAGTAGAACACGTTTATTAAAATAATCTGATATAATATCTATTTCCTATTACATCATAATTGGACTGTGGTCATAGAGATCGGACACACTATTTTTTTTTATATTTTTTTTTATCTCTGACAGAATTTGCAGACAACTGTATAACATAACCAGCTTCGGTGAATAAACGCCCTTATAATGATATAGTCAATAGACATAGAGTAACCACTCTTCTTGCTAGTAGATATTTGGATATCGATTTATGTCTACTAAGCGTCCACCATTATAAATTGGTGAAGTTAAAGATGTCATAGCGACGAAACTCAATATCGCATTTTAATAATTCTTTTACTAAATTAAAGTAGAAAAAGAGCGTGACATTATTATGAATTTTATATCATTAAAAATGATATAAAATTCATAATAATGTCACGCACGATTAGTTTTTTTTATTGCTTAGTAAGATAGATTGAACAAAATGATATAAAATTTATTAGGAAATATACAAACATTCTTCTAACAAG
>JAYMFX010226014.1:0-37582 GCA_036784945.1 Monocelis spectator | reverse complement strand
TCTTTATTTAAGCTAACTGATTATATTTCAGTTCTTTTGTGGGTTTGAGCTAACTTTCTCTTTTGGCACTTTTGGGCCGATAAAAATTATAATTTAATTTAATTTAAACTGGAGTTTAAATTTAGGAATGAATTTAAATCTGAAATAAAAGCATCAAAAAGATAAATTTTATGATGTAAAGGCATGTTCTATAAATTATTTTTTAGTTCGAATGCTCGAAGTTGCATAAATATCCAGCTTGATGTACATAATAAGTTTACGTTGATTTGTTCCAAATTCAAAAATATTTGATAATGGTAAAGGCGTCATTTTTTTAATAATTTGGGCGACTTAACACGCGTATTGATATTTTGCCCGCTGCGAACCAAGATTACAGTAACTCGGTTGATTGTCATAGTAGAACAATATTCAATGTCTATGGTTTACCCAGAATATTTGTAACCGTCAGGCTACCAAAGGCAACTGTTGGTATGACTTTGAATTGTTACTTGGGATATAGCAGTGTATCTGTCCTGTTTTGATGATTATTTAAAAATGAAATTTCAGCTTATCATATTAATACATGATTTCTTAAGTACGAAGCGTCTTCAATGTTAATTACGTATCGGTCATAGGTAATAAGAAAAATCTCAGAATTTACGAAATAACTATGGACAACGAAAATTAATTAATATATAAACAATAATTATGTTGTCCACGATAACCAGATCATTTGGAAAATCATTTTAAAGAGCTCACTTATAGCAATGGTAAATTCTCAGCATTGCTTCCGTGAGGAAAATAATACACTTAATTATAACATTAATCAATTTTTTCATTGAACAGGGAAGTTAAGAAGTGTGATAAACATTTTATTTCCAGTACTAAAGATCTACAGAATAATTAATTGTTATACAAACAGATCATCGTCAATAGTTAATCATCATTGCAATACAAATCTAAATAGTAACAGTAACAATAGTAAGTAGTATGTAGCAAGTAGTAGTAAGTAATAATAGCATGAATGAAAAATTATATTTAATCGTCTTTCACAACATGTTTCCTTAATTATAATAGCTAACTTGATTCATTTTATTCATAAATCTCATCATCTGGATGAGTTATCAACATTTTGGAATCATAAAATTATGCATTCAATTTATTGCACATCATATGGCAAGATATAAAACATTACTTGTAATAAAAACACACAATTGGACAAAATTAAACTCATTTTATACTACTTCAAAGTAGTTAAAGAAATTTTAGTTATTCCATCGACTAATTTAATTAGACTGCTATCAATTATGCAATTTATAAGACTTAAAGTAAGCAATTTTAAGCGTACACATAGAAATCATTAATAATTAAGTATAAAACAAAATATAATTAAGTATTTGCTTATAACAAGCAATCTCATTGAGTGAATTTTCAAATACTTTTTATCATTTGACAGTTTACAATCTGTTGACTCGCTATCTGTTAAAAAAATACTTTAATAAAATCGGTAGACAGAAAACGATGAATATGGGAATTCTGCTAAGAACAAAGCAAAGATTTGACATGGACGAAATTTTGTATGGCTTTAGAACTTGAAAGATTTTAAAAATTGTAGACTGGATGTTTTTCCATTATCTGTGATATTTAATGTGTTGCGTGTTTGAGAATAGTGAATTATCATAAGATAGTGTTGTAGGATTCAAGTAAAGATAAAATGTATTTTCTTATTGTAAAAATAATATGCACGGTAGTTAGTTGAGAGAATAGAGAGGCATAGTCAGTCAATCATATCGCGCATAAATATGTAGATATAGATAAATGTCTATGCATTCATTAAGAATTGGAGTAACCTCGTAATAAAAAACAAATAACTAAAATGACACTTTCCTTTAACAATTATAAACAATCAAAATCTTATTAAAGCAGAAAAACCAATGCAATCCAAAAATATAAATACATAAGATCTAATTAAAAATAACAAATTTATTAGAATTCATTGTAAATTCATAATACCGGCATACTACTTACAGTAATGATATATTCAATAAGAAATTTAAACCTAAGCTTTCAAAATCACCAAATCACTCAAAATAAAATGCAGCTTTTCAATAGGACTAGGTTGTTTCAAATTCATTGCATCAGATTTAAAAAAACAGATATAGGGCATCTAGAAACAATTAACCACCAAATTAAATTTTCAGAATAAAAAATGAATTTATCGATTGCATTTGAAGTATTCCGATTCGCTTCTCAATAAGGGAAAGATCGATAGCCTATTATTGAAACAAGCAGACAAACAAACAAAATGAGTGTGTCTCACTTAGCAATTGTATCGATCGAGATAGGAGAAAATAAAACAAACAAAGAATCGGTGTGTAATTGTAGAGATTATAAAATAATAGTATTATATATGTATATATAAAGAGAAACAGAATAGAATACTTATTAGTAGTATAGTCGAGTGTCAGTCATAAAATTATTATTTTAATTAATATAAATGGATCACAATTTTTGAATTTAAATTAAAAATCCAGCCCGGCTCTGAATGAACGGGCACACGGGTGTAACAATAGTAGATAGATAAGTTATGAATTATTAAGAGTGTAGGTAGCTCTAGATAGAAAATATCTGTCTTCTTTTATACCAGATTGTATTCTTTGAGGTTCAGTTGTAATATCGTGTCTTTCACCGCGGCAAATACAAAACGAATATTTTCTGTGTCTGAAAATCCATAAAAGCGTTAGTCATTAGTGAGTAATTAATGTTCAATCAATATGGTCGTAATCAATATTCAATGTAATATTCTATAATAATCAGTAGTCATAATCACTGTTTTTTTGAGTTACGAGAACTAAGTAACATATTTATTTGAGTAGAAAAGTATCAAACAGTGTTTAAACTGATTCTTACCTGTGGCACACGTGAAGTGCGAATAGATGATTTTGTCTGGGTCAGGATTCAGCTCGACAAATTTCTTTAAAATAAAATCTCTCGCAGCCTCAGCATCGCGTTGAGGACCTGATCAAATAATAAAATGCAATGGTTTTAAACACAGTCCAAAAAGTCTTAACTAATATTGGGAAACAATTATAGTTAACCGATACTAATAAAAATAGAAAGATTTTAATTTTTCATAAGTAAACCTTTAGGATGCGTTGAAATCTGAAAGACGATAACTATGAAATAAGATCCGTTAGTTCCGTTGTTTTATCTCTTACAGAGTAGCAAATGAAACAATTAAAATGCATAGTGTATAACTAGCAGATGCTTACTCAGAGATAAACACAAAAAACCTCAGCAGACTCAAAGAGATGTTTGTTAGTAATTTGAAATAAAGAAAAATATGATACAATATAGTAAGGACAATATGTAATTGTCTATTGTGGCCATTATAGAAGAAGTTACTTAGTAGAGGACAGCTGCGCTACTCCTGAATACATTAAAATACAATGAAAATGAACACACTTCAAGAATTAAATACTCAATAACTACACGCAGAGATAGGACTTCTCTTTATATATCTCAAAAGAAAATGAAAGCCGAACTATATGGATATATATTTACTTTAAAGCTAAATAAAATAATGGGAGCAATATTTTTCTCTTAAGGTATTACGCAAGTGTATAAACCACATTGGATACTTTAAATTAAATTTTGATAATAGGTCATCTTGAATGTAATTTAATTACCAAAACCAGAAGAAGCATAGAAGACTGTCATTTCAGTGACTGTTTTACTCCTGGTTTAAGGACTGACATTTTCCAAGATAACTTTCTACACATGAGAAGTCAATAATTTAGCCAAAAAAGCTTTTATGTAGAATGGAAATGTTGGATGATCACGACGACCCTTAAAATAGATTGATATACACTAATATTTAAACGTTTTGAAAAACTAATTATCGGTAAATGAAAAACAAAAAATTTAAAGTTAGCACAAATTTCTATTATTCAACTACGCAAGTGCTATGAAAAATTATCTTAATTATTAAAACAAAAAATGATAAATGATAAATCTGCAATAATATGAATTAAGAAAATCGTTCGACCTAATTATTCCCAATAAAATAAGATTCATTAGCTTATCCTAATCTAAAACATGTTTCAAGTTTTGAATATCGTTGATCAGCTAATACGTGAGTTTATTGACTTGATCGCATACATCACACAATTTAGCAATCTTTCTGCATTTAAACCAATAAGGAGCTCTGTTTCAGTCAATTTTAACTATAAGTAGTAGAAAGAGAGAAGTAACTATAATTCCATGTTTGCCACTATCACGGACGTCACGTCACAACTTAACTCGGATAGATATATTTTTCGGACATAGTATGGATTTTGTGTAGTTCTTCTACAGAATCAAT
This sequence comes from Monocelis spectator, assembly GCA_036784945.1. Taxonomy (NCBI): domain Eukaryota; kingdom Metazoa; phylum Platyhelminthes; order Proseriata; family Monocelididae; genus Monocelis; species Monocelis spectator. Next base: position 33,240 of record JAYMFX010226014.1, on the reverse strand, counting down.
AAAGGATTTAATTGGCCCAAAAGTGCCAAGCGAGAGAGTTAGCTCAAACCAAAAAAGAACTGACATATAATCAGTTAGCTTAAATAAAGAAAACTACGAAATTTTGCTGAACTAACAAATATTTTTTATAAAACAGTTTATTGTTCAAACTCTCTTGAAGTAACGTCGAGTTACTTATTGAACCATTACTACGCATTGAATAGAAAATATAACAGAATTAATTTGAATGTATCCTTCCATTTTCAGAATCGTAAAACTAAATTATTTTTAACTTGCTGAATTTTAAGTTTGCGTGCGATCAATTGTTTCACTTATAATCTGATATATTTCTATATATTTCACTTATATATTATCACCATATGTTAATGGTTAATGAATATGATCATAAGATAAAATTTTAAATGTAAATAAGACATTTAAACATTCCTTCATGGCACTGTTTCATAAGCCTTCTTCAAATTTGATTTTGTTCTTTTCATAGTATAACTTAATTAATTATTTCATCAATAAGTTAATGAAGCAAATGTTAAATATCAGGAGAAAGGGGGATATATGGCCGATTACTATGCAAACCCAAACCCATTGCAACCGGACACTAAAATGGTCGACGGGTTTTTACTCTCCACCCTTGAATACCCCTTGTGTTAAAATGTCATTGAATTCGGCGAAAATTAAGGTGTGCATTATTTAGTGCTGAACGAATTTAAAAGGGGATACTAGGCATAGCCCGACTTCATCCCTCACGACTTCCCTATCAACCGGACACTAAAATGGACAACAGATTTTTACTCGCCGTCATGAGTTACCCCTGTGTACAAAATTTGATGAAAACCGGTAAGGTCAAAAGGGCATTATTGGTGCTTACAGGTGGCTGAAGATGAAAAGAAGAAGAATGACGAAAAAATGCGATTTTTGCCCGCCCATATCTTATGATGTAGTTAATCGATCTTAATGAAACTTTATCTATGTCTTAGTATGTCTTCTTGCATACCAAACTTCAAATCATTTGGTATAGAGGAAGTCTCTGTAGAGAGACATGAAAAATCGCCCATTTTCTACCTACCTATAGATAGCATGGGTGTAAGCCATTATGAGCTTACTAGCATATTACCATAGGGTTAGATAATGATAATTGGTTTAAATTTTCAGAGTAGGTAAATTAATCATTTCATAAATACATTGAAATTGTATAAACGTAATATTTGCAGAAATTTAAGAGTGTGCATGCAATGCAATCTGTTATTAAGGACAGTCTAATATAAATTCTGTAGAACCCTCTGTAACTAACCCCTTGCTCTTTATATAAAGCAGCTGTTCTATGTAAGCAATTTGCATCATTGGCTTCACAAACTTCAAGTTCTTTGATTGAACTAAGTCTTCTTTTAATTAATCTCTCTCCTGATAAACATACATTACTTAATTTGAATATTTTCGTTTTCAGAATAATCATAGATTCAATACATGCTAAATTCATATTTCATCAATATGTTAACTACCTATTTTATAAAACATTTTTCAGCTCAACAAACATTCCTCATTTTTCTTTATTTAAGATAACGGATTGTATATTAGTTCTTTTGGGGATTTGGGTTTTTGACACTTTTGGGCCGAAATTAAGTAAAGAACAAATTGTGTACACCAAATCACTGATTAATATTACGTATAAAATAAAATAAAATATTATCATTATCTTGAAAAATTTAAAATCCTCGCATAGAATTACAGACTAGATTTTGCATAACTTTTACAAGATACTACTTTTCAATTTATGTCCGTTTGCCCTTGATTTGCTACTCAACAAATATACAATATTTTATAATTACGAGATTGATTACATTAAATTACAGTTTATGCCAATTTAAGTTTTTTATTTTAATAATTAGGAAAAATATGAAATTTTGAGATTATTAGGCTATATTGAGCCACGTAGCAACTGGACACTAGAATGATCGACAGATATTTATCTCTTGGCCTTACCCATACCCTTGAATGTTCTTTAAATATAAAAATTTCTTTGCAGGTGCTGGACGAACTATAAAAAAGGCGTTGCCAAACAATAGAAACTTCCCTAGCAAAAAGGACAACGATCTCTCTAGAGAGATTTGAAAAATCGCCCAATCAACTAACTATATATAGCATGACTGTAGACACGTATGAGCTATTGCAATAGATTTAAATATATTTGATCAATTATTTGATCTAATTCGAAATCTGACAAAATTCAACGTGTTTTGCATAATGTTATTGAACAATATTAAATAAATGTACTTGAAGTAAACTCGCATAAACTAATAGGAATCATTTTAAAGAATAGCAGAAGAGAGTTCACTATTCAGCTCAGTTGAGAAATTGTAAAAGTAAAGAGTTCATGTCCTCACAAATCCAGGCACCAATCTTCTGCATCATCTCCCTTCTCTTCTTATCAGCCTGATGCCTAATCAGACGAGAACAGACATCAGTCCAGATAAACGGAGGAGCGGTGCCTGGATAGAATTCCCCATTCATTTATCAATAGAGCTGAATCTTTTATATTTGTAAATAAATCGACACATTATATATCGAATAAATTGCACTTTCCTACTTAGTAAAATCTTACAAATAAAAATTCCTACTTAGAAAAATCGTAGAAAAATCGACGTCAATTATTGTAACGAAGCACGAAATGAAATGAATATAAATAAAATCAATAATCTGACAATGAAAGCTTTAACAGTCATTTTATAATCGAAAATGCTTGAATAGGCATAGTATAGATATCGTATTTACTGCCTATTTCACATTATATACTGTAGAAATATAGGGATATAAATATTCACTCATAAATCACTCAGATATTATAATACACACAATATACACACTGCAGACATAGATAGTTAAGTATTTGAAGAAGACTTCAATTTGAGCTATCTGATAGGTGGCAGATATTAAATTGTATTTTTTACAAGCTAAGCTGTATATATAACTATATTGATTAGAATAATCATACAGTTGATCAAATAAAGTTAATCACACGGAGACATTTAGGCTAACTTAAATAAAAGAAAAAGCATGTTTTAAACAAACTAATACTTTAAATACACCAAATCTTAACTGGAAATATTACTGCAGCTTACTCTATATCCTTACAGGTTTCCAAATGTTTTTACATAGTCTTGTAGGTAGGGGTATTTGAGAAGTTAGTAAGTATTAGAATAGCTTAGTTATACATGATAGTACATTGTTACTTTGATAGGGAAATTCAAACAGATGAAGGACAGACTCTCATCTACTAAATACAAAATTATTTCATAACAATGATGAAAAATAACTTCCACTTAGAGAGAATGACTAATTGCAGATACCTGAAGAACTGCACCACAATTTGATGGGAATGCGTTAATACTGATTTATAACAGAAAATCGATATTATTCTGACAGAGTGAAGAGGAAGGGAGAGACAGGAATTGTATCAATCTTTTATTATAATATTTACATGAAGAGAGTAAAGATCAGATAATTTTAAACAATTGCTTACATAGATATTCAATTGACATTCTCAATCTAGGTCTGAAATAATCATGTGGTTGATAGAATAATATTGCTCACATAATAGTAAGAACGGAAGATCTCTGGTGATTGTATTTTTATTGAAATTAAAAATCACGACAATCACGAAATTACTTCTATTAATATTGCTCACGTCAATCACACCATTATTAACAAAAGATAGCGATTCAATTAGATAATTAGAATGAATTCAAAAAGATCATACAACTTTTAGTGATACTGCTTTATGAATCACTGGTAACCAGAAGTAATGAAATATGAGATTCTGGGCAATAATCTCCACATATAGACTTGCAATACTAAAAACGTTTAAAAAACAATGTTCGAGCAGCGACATTTTCATTGTCCATATATTTCAGAATAACCAAGATCGCAGAAGCCAAAGTTAAATTATAAAATTGTGGATATCTCCGTTTTATTAATCCTATTCGATCATAAATGACTGCAATAAAATAAATAAATTCAAAATCTAGATAATAGGCCCCTTATATCTAAGATTGTTTTTTGAATATCAATATGGCTTCATTATCGATATCAATTTTCTGTAGTACTGATTGAATCTGGCTGAATTTTCCACTGCAATTGGCAGTAATCTGTATATACACGCCCACTCTGTAGGTTAGGAGACCTCGACACGGAAGGAATAATATGAAAATGTTATTTTCTTAAAATGCAGAATGTGAAATCTAATGTATAATCTCTGAATGTAGTGCGCTGCATTTTGTAGGATTATGGAGTTCAGCACGCTCAAATACAATGATCATATTTAACAAGCATGGAATCTCTACTAAATATAATTCAAATTATTTTCAACATCACAATCAAGCAAGAGAGGATTATTACATGCAGATAATTTGCATATTTAGATTTCTCACTGAACGAGAGAAAATGTATGCAGATGATGGAAAAGCTGACAGAAGAGAAGATAAAATAACTCCTTGCTCGGCGAAACAAGCCAAACCCTACCGCGGCGTTTAATTCGGTTAGAGTCTATTTAATTTATTCTATCAGAGAAGAGACTTTCGCCTTTACATACTCTCCCCACAACCCAATTGAGAGAGAGAGCCAGGTCGAAGGCAGAGAATTCGCTGATCTACAACAAAGAATCGTATTTATGGAAGGAAGTCTATCAAAAGAATCCCCTGATTAAAATATAATGAATGGGTCACACTATTAATATAGAAATAAATTATTGTAACTCAAGGAGTAGACGTCCTCACTCTGATTACGACAGCCCAATTCATTCACATATAGACACAGCTAGAGAATATTATATAATTAGAGTAGTGAATGAATGAATGAATGAACAATTCCATAAATGGAGGTAGAGTGATATGAGCCAATTATTCACTTTAATACATTCCTTGACCATTATCCAATCGAGACTAGAGAAAACATATGACTAAGTGTACAGACAGAGGACGGAAAAAGGAATGAATATGAATATGAAGTGATTCAGGGAAGATGTCAGCCCTTACAGCATGAAAATCATTTACCATTAGCATCCAAATACACACAAATATGGGCTACATGTCAAGTTGTACTTAGTAACTGAAGTATGTTTTGTATAAGTTACCTTCTAAATTAGAAGTATTATTGGGGAAGAGCACATTAAGGCAACAAGATCGAAACTGCATGCAGTAATGGTTTATTAGTACCTAATTTATCAACTAATCAAGGTCTTATTCCGAAGCAATAATTATTTGAAAATTAGGTCAACTAGATAAGTGTTTATCAGTTTGAGACTTTTCATAAACGTTTTCGTAAAGTAAATCTGGCATTCAAATATGAAGAAGTCAATTAATATTTGTTTCCTAATTTTTAATAAAGGGTATTATTGAATGACTTACCATCGAATTGCGGAAAATAATCCACCAGATGTGAGTACATGATCTTCTCTTCAAGAATGTCTTTCTTATTAAGGAAGAGAATAACGGAGGAATTCTGAAACCACGGATACGTAATGATCGTGCGAAACAGGGCTTTACTCTCCTCCATACGATTCTGAGAAATAAGAATGAAACAATTGGTGATAAGTAACACTGCATTAAATCAAGCTAACTACGCTGATTAGACAAATTAATTTCAATTTTGAGCAGGAATATCATCTCTGTCCTAGGAGAAATTTCCCTTACTTTTATACCACAGACTCTCAAGGGTAAATTGATAAAATCTGAGGAATATGCAAAAATATACTTTAACAAAATCAAATGATATTTTACAGTGATGTAGCGATTGGGGCGTAAATATTTATTTACGAAGTAATTTAAGGGTTTTGATTCCATGAAAAATAAATTTCACATTAACTTCCCACTACTAGGTAAGTTTTATTTAGATAAGAAGTGGACAAAAATGAATTATGATGAAAGATTTATTTTTCTATGAAATTAAGTAGTCTTAAAAATAACATACTAGTTAGGATAATTTGCAAAAACTAACGCAGCTCTGTTTTAGACACTCCAAATAATTACTGGACAATAACACTAAATAGAAAATAAGATTTATACTTGTTTTGCGAATACAGCAATAAGTGCTTCCGATTTCTATTTAAACACCGTTATAGGGTTTAACATGCCATTCGACACGACTTTATCCTTCATTTTCCCTTTAACGGTCAATTAGAGCTATCAATCAAATTCACCATTTTTAAATGTATTTAAGTCAAATTAACTGTATAGCGACAATGGAACAGAAAATACGATTACTACTAAGTGTATGGAAATTTAACCCCAGCAAATTTCCTGAAACAAATTAATCTATCGTTCTTGGTGTCAAGATCAGGAAAATATTTTTTTTTAATAAAAATTTCTATTTTCATTCAATCAGTGTAGTTTGTCAGGTCCATGTTGACTCACCTCGTTGTCTGATTCGACCAGCACTTGATCATATTCAGACAATGCCACGAGAAACATGATACTCGTCACATTTTCAAAACAGTGAATCCACTTGCGACGTTCAGAACGCTGGCCTCCCACATCCACCATTCTAAAATAATCGAATTGAAATATTTTAGGATAAAAATCAGAGAAAGCTGAAAATATTATTCTTTTCTTTAACTACAGATTTTTTGCTAATGAAAGAAAGCCTTTTCCTCAAAGATATTCAATTAATAGTGTGAATTAGATTATTAATATTCCAACACAGGAACACTCATGAAATAAAATACGCTCTTTAATAATGAGAAAACATTACACCCATTTACTAAATGTGTGTAGATAAGCAAAGACAAAAAATATAATGTTACTAGACGCTCCAATAAGAATTCTACAAATATGGTGGGTGCTATTGGAAATTTAGCCTTATTTTATCCAGTAAATACAAACACTGGAAACTGAATGTTTTTAATTATTATACAGCTCAAACATCTAAGAGAAAATATTGAATTATTGAGTGTTTAATAAATAGAAAAACATTTAAAAGAACTGTGCCATCCACAAGTAAAATGAATCATTTAGCATTTCTTTATATCTGTTAATACAGTAATAGATTAAACAATTAAACAAGCTACATCTATGATTAAAATTTTTGAATTTAAAAATAATCAATCAATAAAAACAAATTATGACAGTTGAAATAATGAACCCAAGACAATTAAGACTGGAATATTACTGTTAGCCCATAACATGCATGCCATTATTAAAGGAGAATATAAAACATATTGTATAACACCAATTCTATGTGTCCCTTGTAATTCAAAGCCTTACAAAAATCATTGTAAGACTGTAATCGTATCATAGAAATGGCGTTATACAATATCATTATAAATTGTGATCATGGTTAAGAAATACTCAATATTTTAGAAAATTAAAATAATGTTGAACAATAATGTGACAAAGATTGTGCCGTTAACCTTTTCACCTTGAATATGAAATCGGTAATTATCTTCAGCATAAAACAGGAAAATGTTTTTTAATCATAATAATTAGACGGGGACAGCCTGTGATGAATTTTTCTGCTAAACAATAGGAAATAATCAATCAATGTGTCAGGTTATTCAGAATTGTGATTAGATAATCAAGCTGTTTCCTGAATGGAATGATTTTCAATTTTCATTATCATTGCAGTATACATATGTTAGCGGAAGTAATCCATGGAAGAGAAAAATTATGGATCATTCGCCACTAAATTATCTGTTCTAAAAAACATTTTTGAGGAGAAAATAAAAATTAATTAAACTGTAAATCTAAACATTTTTAATTAATTAGAGTAATTTTTATATATATATCAAACTAATCCCCTACCCGATAAACTGAGTATCAACAGATCGACAAAAAAGATTAACGCAGAGATTGAAAGTCTCAAACTCTCATCCATTTAAAAAAGTGATTCATTTTAAGGTATTCTTCTCAATCCCAATAAATCGATCCTAGCTTATAGGTGGTGGAAGATAATTCCAAGATCTTAGATAAAAAAGAATATTATTTAGTTAATTATTATGACTAGTGATAGCAGATAGCGTATCTTTCAATATATACAATTCATTATCTTCAAAATAATAGGAAATCAGCTCTACAGACTAAACACATTTCTGTAATTCTAATAATCTGCGACTAGTTTGTTAATTTTAGACACTGAGAAAAAAAATCTGTTTGATTTGACAAATAAAGATAACATGTAATAGTCATATATGTATCTATAAATGAGACTAATGAGATATCTATGGCAGAAGTATAACCGACAGCAAGTCTAACCATTAAGTTTGACTTGTTACAAGAGAGACAAGGAAACAATTCCTTTTATGATAGTCTTTTGTGATTAGACTGTTAATAGTAATGTAGAGATGTACTTATGTATTTTACAGTTTTATTTAACTATTCAAATATGCATTAGAGCAATTACCTAAAAATGATGGAATCTAAATCGAACGGGTATTCGATGATCCCAGTAGTCGGTACTCGAACACGCAGAATATCTTGCAATGTGGGCAGGAAGTCGGAGGCCGCAATGCGATCCAAATTATCCAAATAACTGAAATGAGAAATGAACAGAGAAATTTATAAACACAGAAAATATAACTGAATTCCATTAGTTGAATTATGATGATGGTTGCTCTATTTTTTCATTCTAGGGATTAACATTTGAATTTCAATAAATCTATTGAAATTCATATAATTTAGCTAATAGTCAGTCACTGAAAATTTTGAATTTCTTGAAAAAACTGTTTTTCTATCTAACAAATAGCTATTAATTAGATTTAATCATAGATATTCAGGATATAAAGGAGCGCATTAATTTGACTTATTACCCCAGACTAAACAATATTTTTCTCAGTCATAAACGCTGCCATTTAAATAACTCGACGATTTATAAAAACAAAGGGGAAATACCAAATCATCTTCAGAGAAAATCAAAATACCAAAACAAAGATACCCTCCTTGTGACTGAAATTAAATATAGATATAGTTTTGTAAACAATACATATCGCAACTATTAGGAGACCATGGACGTTTTTATCCTGATGTATAGGTCAAAGGTTAAGTTGAATTAATAACCCATGTAGAGGTCAGAGCCAGTTTTTTTAATGGGCATAGCTTATCATTTGAAGCAAGTGTCTAATTGCTCTCTTTCTCTCTGTTTTTTTTACAACTAATGATTTGGTGATTAAGTGATTGCTTGACTTGTTAACGACCTATGTTGCCCCTCTCCATTCTCTCTGCAACAATTAAACAATAAATCAACATCCAAACGCTTAAAATATGGAGTGACAGTGCTAACTAATCATGAAAATTTTGTAGACCTAAAGTCTAGTCGAAAAGCTTAAGATTTAATCTACTTAATGTAAATGAGAAAAGCGGAACTCACTATTTCGCAGAATCAGTGAGTTGGTATTCTCGCCTTCTGTCATAACACTGCTTAATTCCTGGGTCCGCCCAGAGAGTGCGAATCGCGGTCACGTGATTCTCGGGCAGTGTAGTGGCAGTCTCATAATCGATGTCGCGAATCATAGGCGCCACTTTCTAAAATTTAATATAAATAGAATTGAAGACTTTAGTAAAAAAACATATTAGGAATAACTAACTGCCTTAATTAATCCGACCGTGCTATCAAATTTTAAATTCCTCCATCTGTGGCAACTGGGATATATCTTGAATGATTTCTATACAGCCACAACAATCACAAATTGTATCAGAGGACCTCTCCAGATGAGTCATGTAGATATAATATATAGTATCTAGTAAAACAGTTCGACGTCAGGATTTGTAAGTGTCCCCCTCTATCTTTAATCCAATAAAATATTCTTTCCGTCAATTATGCATAAGTTATATAAGTAGAATGATTGTTGAAAGGATTGAATCTAGACTGACTCGCTGGCAAGAGGTTAAACAAGGATTTATTAATGGTAGATTATAAAAGATAACATATCACATTTCAACTACGCGAAATAAGGGTCTTCAGGATAGAAAGTAGCATATGTATAGAAGTGATGGTAATGTGATATCAGCAAATATCGGTGAGAATGAAACCACAAACTTGAATTTCGACGTTCTTCCTAAACTTCTACATTGAGTGTGTAATAGTTATAGGTTTAATTAATGGATTTTAATTATTTTTGGTCAATATAAACAGCCCGAAGAGAGCTTTATCAAAATCAATACAGGCATTTAGAAGTATTGACAGTTTTATTGTCATAATTTTATCGATGGCGCAGATGGGAAGTATTCTAATTTTTTGTCTAAAAGAGGTAAAAAAAAACAGTACAAGACCACATGTGATTTTTTTATTTACAAAACATATTTTAATTTCGTCAAACTTCTAATATTTATATATCAGGGAAAGCATTTTAACATATACGAGTCAACTTGCTTACCTATATACATTTTAAAAATAATTCATTATAAGCTCTACCAGAATTAATTCACCACGCGCTTTATACAAGATAACATGCAAAACAAACAATTTTGTCAGTAAAAATAAATGACTTCAACACACTTTTTTATAACTGAATTTATGAGTCCTTGATGAGAGTCAAAATTTTGCAATAATTTATACTTTTAGCACCAATATTTTTATTAAGGCAGACGAACCCTTTTTTATACAGATCTTTGATTTTATGACTGACTAAAGGGTTTATCTATAAAAAAAAACTATCATACTGTTCTATTCAAGTACATGGTTGCAACATTTACAATTTTAAAGTTATCGGGAAATAACAAGGATTTAAAATTTTAAGATTGGGTTTAGTTTCAATTTATTGTGTAAAACCTTGGTTTTACAAGAAACATTGAAATAAATTATATATGAACTGAATAGCAAAACAAATCCTGACAAATTAGATTATGGTAAACCAGATCTGAACTCTTTTACTTCCTCTATAGGCAAATATTTGAAACTAAACTTTCAAGACGTCTTAGGTGAAGCCTCTGGTGTGCCAGTGGAAAGATTTAGATTACAATTTAGAGAAATTCTTTCAAGCTATTCAAAACAAAACTGATCAAAAAAACAAACTAAAATTCTATCTTAAATTCATTATTCATAAATTTTAACAATCAAATGTCTCCAGCTAAAATGACACGGTGACTAGGTGCTGATATCGTTGTTGCATTTATCCGCAATCTTACAGCTACAATACAATAGAAAATGTTATGTGGTTTCAAGCCGGCAAATTTACAATTGTATTTATTGATTTTCAGTCGAATTAACACACGCACACTCGAGAAAGATCGACAAACACAATCAATGAAATCAATCACACCAAGAGAGGACGAGTGAGTGAGAGAGAGAATGAGTCAAAACCTTATCAATTCAATATCTCCAGGCTATAATCATAATAATAATTATAGTTCTCTCTCTCTCCTGTGTGGATTCAGATGGCTAATTTATTTCGCGTGTGTCTCTGCTCTGCCGATATTCTCTCTCTCTAGCAGCACTAAAATACGTAAGTAACTGTGTACTAGTAGATAGAGTATTGATTGAACTAGTAGTGATGAGAGGAGAGGAATTCTCTGCGCCAACTAAATAATCCAGTGCAGAACAACACAGAGAACAAACAGCAAGCAAGCTAGTCGAGTTAAGTCAGTCTCGTGTCTATAACTTAGTGTAAAGTGTTTCTCTGTGTGTATAGTGTGCACAAGACACCGGCGCAGTATTGAGGTAGGGGTGCCCAGTTAGAATAAAAGCTGACTATGTAGCCCAGCAAGCAGCCGTGTGAATGACAAATCGATCAATAAATTTTTGGATAAACAATCCACACAGCCAGAGCTATAGCCTAGAGTAGTTTTAAATTGTGTAAGAAGACCCAAACTAAAGTCTTAAGCGGCATTAAATAAAATTGACTCTGTGTGCTCTATTCACATTTATCAAAATTTTGGTGATAACTTCCTCCAAAAACTACCTCAAATAATAAAATGGAAACTTTAATCAGAAAATTAACTATGGAATTAAAACATTATATTTCGAAACTTTCTACATTTAAGTAGAGAAGTCTAGAGATCATTAGGAGTATCACCATCACTATCTCCGATTTATAAAACCACTGCTCTCTTCAAAGAGGAGCGTGCACGGGTCTGACAACTTAAGGAAGGTATAAACCCATTTTTAGTTAATTTGATAATCCCTTAAAAATATAAATGAAAATCGATTATTTAGAGAGACGAACTAATCCAAATGAACAAAAAATAGCAGTTTTAATTGTAACGTTCTTTAATCAAAGAATCAAACGTTTTTAATGTCAAAATAGATAGTTAATAAGGAGAAAGTATCGAAGTGTTCAAAAATATGAGTAAAAGTACACAGCAACATGTCCCTTAAGCGACTTTTGATTTCTAAAGTACTTAATTAACAGAGCTGACATTATTCCAGCACACATATATTTAGTAATTAGTAGATTTTATCACTTCGTGTTTACTATCGTAACGATTTGGAAATTAAGTTTTTACAACTGAAAATAATGTCACAGTTTAATCAATCAATTTATATCAACAAAGGATTTCTATTTTTAGAAACTTTAATCCTATCGACAACAAAATTTACATTTTTTAAGACAACAAAGCACTTACCAATATTATTACGAACCCATTAGACGGTATTTACAATTAGCTTTATATTTAATTTGCAATCTAAGTAATTAAAGGGTAACATACAGATTGCATCTTATATTATATTACAATCATATAATATTAGAGTGAAACCGACTAGATTTTGACAATTTGAAATACAATCGAGTACATTATGTTTACCATTTTATCCAATTAAATTCTATAATTGTAGAAATAATTTGAAAAGGGTTCGAAATATATAAGCAAGAATTTGATAATGACTCTTACTTATTTGATAATAACCCTAACCCAATGATACAGAAAATGAACATAGATTTAAAGTCAACATTTTTAATAAGAGTTCGAACATGATAGGCATTATCTAAATTTGGGTACATTAATTTATCTATCCGTTGGATACGCGCGGCATTGTAATAGTGGTCAAAAATATGAACACATGTTTACAATTTCAATAGAACAGGCGAGTATTTTTTAAGAGTAGCAAACACATACTTGCAGACTTAGGGCCGCTCTTGAAACGCTAGTTAAAGTTAAATTTAGATTAAATGCGTATGAAAATATCATTTTTAACCATAGATTAGCTAATCAGTAATCATCAAGTTAACGGTAATCTTAGATTAGTTTAACCAGAGTTTCATAATCCGGCCCTTTTAGCTTCTAGAAACATGTGCAGTAAGGAATAGCTGTAAATATTTTGTAATAGACCTCGCGTATAGCAAGGTTGATGAACTTATTTGAGAATGAAATAAGCCAGTTTAGCTACCAATTCAATGGAAATTAATTTCAGAATAACATAGTTTACTATGATTTCATGATAATCGTAATAAATGGATGGGTTATTCATTTCTATAGAACTGTGAGCAATATCATACTGTATGAGTAAAAGAAGTTTAACAATTTCGCAATGATGAATAATATAAATATAACATCCTTACTTCATTTTCTGTATCAGTGTACGGTATCTTGAGGGCTTCCATAGCACGAATCATGGTATGCATAGCGAGATAAATATTCTGATATACCAATTTAATGAAGGACCGTTTATCATCGTCAGAGTATCCACTGCCATGAATAATTCGCATCTGCTTGATAAACGTAGATTTACCAGACTCACCAGTACCTAAATACAGAAAATTAATGAAATTGAGGATTTGATCACTAAAAAGTCCCAAAATGCTTTGAATATTATTTTTGATAAATAATAAAATTCGTAATCCTCTGATTTACCTTGCAAGTAAAACAGACGCAAGAAGAGTTTTAAGATTATACTTTAAAAACCAGAATTTGAGAGTTAACAGTTAGTTGAAGCTTATTGAAATTTTGTAGGAGGTGTTAAATATGTTAGGTGAGAAAATGGAGTATGAGAAAGGCCTAGCATTGAAAAGTGAAGCTAAAAACGAAGTCACTCTGGGACTTTAAGCTATGATCTATTCAAGGAGTATTGTAAAGAGATAAGGCTTATAAAATAATCTAATATGCTAAAGAACACATAGAAAGTAACAAACCATGTGGAAATTAAAAAATGGTTGAATAAACAAAGCTGTACACACTGATAGCTGACATTTTATTAATTATGTGATAATCATGATTAAATCAAGCCTTTAATAGAAATATACATAGAATGAATAAAAATTTGAAAAAATTAATTTCATTTAGAAAGCATCATAATTTTATAATTGATGCAGATTACTAGATGAGACATAAATATGAACATAAAGCATGAAAATACACCTTGACGAGATATTTTAAATTACATCCACTACAAAAATATTGTGTACTTTTATAACTTCAGAAAGATAATTAAGTAACAATCTCAAAGTTATCAAAAGCATGATCTGAAAATCATGTATAATCCAACATAGATTGAAAAAACAGAATAATGAAGAAAATTAAATCTACTTTGAAGCTTTTAGATATAACATCAATATTCCAATCTGTTGGTGGAAAGAGCACAACAATCAGGTAAAATTAAGAGAAAATTAAAACTAGAACTGTGATTAATGCTTAACTCAATTTAAGATGTCTCCATATTGTTTTGATAAAATACCAATCACAAAAAATATTATAAGCGGAAAATAATGTCATACCAAACCTTTTGTCTTAAAAAGGAAATGCATTAGTAACTCAAACTGCTTTGTTAAAACTAATCAAAATTTTAAATTTCTATACTAAATACAACCTGTAAGTAAAAGACGTATGTACACGGCATGAAACATGATAAGTACTTCTTGAATTAAATGAGAGAACTTCTGGATCTTTATTACCAGCTTTTATTACTAAGAATACCATTAAAAACAGCTTTGAGGCACTCATAAAGTAATACCACAATCAGAAATAAGAGACCTTATTAGATTGGGTCTTCAATTTTAATTAAAAATTTGTTTATGCAGTGGGTTTATCAGAAAATTTCCAAATGAATTTTGAATTAAGAAATTTCTTCATAATACATATTGTTTGATTTGTTAGGGTCCATCATTTTTTGGGTTAGGATTTTTGTCCATCAAAATATGCTTAAAAGTTCATGAAAACTGAGGCTTCTAATTCAACTATAATGAACATACACCATAGATAAATAAAATACCAATTATATTAAAAACATTGTTATACACAAATTTAGACTTTTAAATTTATGAATGAACCCTTAATAAATCAGTTTATTATACATCAAGCATTGATTGAAACATTTGAGCATTAGACTTTAGCTTTCAAAAAAGAAAAGAATAAAACTCAGCATGAAGGAATTCAATAATTATTCTAATATATATATACTTATTGGTAATATCAATACTTTAATATGAAAGAAATAATTGTTATATCAGTTGTAATTAAAAAATCTTACACTATGTGATTTTTTAGCAGGAAAAAATAAGCATGTTGAATAAAAGTTCAACATTTAACTCCCATTATTTTAATGATGTAAAAAAACTACAAATTAAATATTGGCATCAAAATGCCAGGCTAATAATAGACTGCATCAAGATTTTTGACTGTTAAGGAAGTGCCATGCAAGCTTTATCTTCATTTGTTACTACCCGGCATAAAATGGCAAATTATAGTTGTCCTGTATACAACAACCACATATTTTTGGAGCCATTTTATAGCTTTTAACTATAGAGCATCTGTAAATGAATGCTGATTGTAATGGGGCATCATTTAGGTCTATTGTTCAGCTAAATTAGAGAATAATTCTGTGACAATAAGTATTAAAATTGTGCTCTACAAATATAGCCAATTATTGTATCCTAGACTGTCAATTATTCTGCTTTTAGAGAATAACAGTTAACAGTCTGCTTATGTTAAAGTGATAATGCATTTAGAGATGTATTTAATATTTACAAAATTTCTGGCAGTTAGCTACTAATCACATGTTCAGGATTGTCCATTATAAATTTGATAATACCATTCATTATTCACATGCCAATCATGCTCTTTTTGATTTTTAACCAATCAGAATAGATTTTCTGTACAATTTGACAAGCTGAGTTGTTCAGTTAGTGATGGAATCAGGTTGATATAACTTATGGAATGCAGTGCCATAATATTATTGTACATAATGCTGTAAATTACAAAAATAATGAAAAATAAAAACTACTTTGACTACGTATTATATTTTGGACCCAACTTTTAAAAATAAAACTATTTGTTAATTTTATAATAAATTTATTAACTCAGACAATTGTTTCTAAGGGATTTATGACTTTAAACTAAGATAATTTGGAATATGTAATATACTACTACAATAGAGATATAGGAACACTATTCATGAATGTCCATATTAGCTGGTTATTCTTTATTGAATAACATAACTATTGGTTAACTCATACAAAAATCATAGGTCCTAAGGAAACCCACTAAAGCAAGGTTGACTGAATAAACTTACTAAGTATAAAAATGGCTATTATATACAAATTTTATCATAACTTGTCTCTAGTGTACTTGATAATCATATCTACCTGACTAGTTAGTTGATTTTTTAAAATTTAGCAAGTTTTAAACTTGGTAGGGTTTGGGTTAGACTGGTCTAGACCATTAAAAGTGGAAATGTCTAATTATTTGATAGAGTATCATCTGACTAAATCTGAGTAGAACATGTACTAGTAATACTTTTTCACCATTAATACATATTAAATTAGTCTTTCTTTTTGCAGGTATATAAAATGTGTAGGCCTATAGAGGAAGTCACTTCATTGGTGATAGTTATGGATAGATATTTAATAGTTAGTAAGTTACTTATAAAATTAGAATGATCGCATTCAAATATATATACTGAAAAATCCATGCATTCACATTATAACATGAAAATATTCCTTACCCAAAAGTAATAACTTTAACTCTCTTCTTGCATCCCTTTTATCTCTTTTGAGTTGTTTTTCAATTTCTTTATTAATTCTATTTTGCTCAATATACTCTTCTGGCCAACAACATGACATTGCTGCCATAATATTTAAAAAATACCTATTAAAAAAATGTATGTGCTGTAATTTAGCAGGTCTTGATCTGCAGATAATTTTTGCAAATCAAACACAATTACATAATAAAACTATAGTTTTCCAAGTTTTAATTTTAACCACACAAATATCAATCACAATAACTATGTGATTATAAATTTCAAAATAAGTCAAATAGATAATTTATGTTAAATTTGAAATAGACGAATAGAAAATGATGTTTTTTAAATATTCGTTTCTTTAATTGGATTGGCAGGGAATTTTTTCAGCCATGTAAATAAATGGTTAAGAGTTCATACAACGTAATATTTAAATATATCATTTAAACAAAAAGAAATTTACAAAGTTTTATTTCATAATTTATAATTTATATTAAAAAATATTTAAAACTGTTGACTGATTTTTTTAGACAGTAATTTCTAAGAAATTTATCCTCCACTGAAATAAAAAGTATAAAAAGTAATTTTAAGATGAGAGATCAGGAGAGATTAATTGGAAAAATCTTTGGATGCGTCCTCATGCAACTGTTTTTCATGCGATTTTTCACGGGTCTTCAGTTTTATGAGTCTTTTTACTGACTGAAACCAATTAAAATGTGTGTTTTTGAAATAATACCTGTAAAATTAAAGTTTTAAAGTGACTCCCCAATTTTTGAAACTTGCAATAAAAAATGACGCTGCTAAAACGCCATACAAAACGTCTCTTGAAGATAGCTTCAGGGCCCATATGAAAAAAATAGATTTTATTTAATACATTTTTATGATGTTGTTAAACTTAAAAAATTCAAAATGATTTGAAATTTTTTATGATATTTCAAGTTGCATTCAGAAAAACTAAAATTAGAATGCCTAAAATAACGTTTTGCTATAAAACGACTAGGAGCTTTGAAATATTTTTAAGAGTCTATCAAATGATCATTCTCTCAAAAAACTTAAAAAGTACTACAACATTCAAAGTGTACTTTCAAGTAGCAAAAACTGCATATCTTGAATCTAAAATCTAACAATAAACGTTTTTTATAAACCTACATAGAATAATGAATCAAAAACTATATCGTGTAAAACTAATCTGTTAAAGATCTTGTTAAAAGACAAATTATATAGTGAAATATCAAGATTCAATTGTGGAAAAAGTTAAATTCATAAATCATCTCTGTGTATATTAACAATTTTCATTAAAATGTTACACGTAGGTATGTATATAGCCTAAATGATCTCAAGCTGCTTTTATACATATTGTATTATGTCTGCACAAATCTCGGATAAATCACTCAAAAATAGACAATATCTCTCAAAAGTAGAGAATATCACTTGAAAATCTGTTTTATATAATATCTCACTAAAAATGATGCACTAAATCACGGGTAAGCACGCGTAATTACGTTTAAAATAAACATATCGACTATAACAAATGGTGTCTATACTATACAAAACTTGCTAAAATTTTAAATAATATTTGCAATCTGATTCGATTTAAAGAAAAACGTTTTGTTTCTCTTTAGTATTATTATTCATGCGAACTGCCAATTACGTGCTTTTATACATTAACTCATTTGTTGAATTAGATTTGACGTCAAGTAAAGTTAGATTATTTTATTTGTTTTTTTTAACTGCAGACATTGTTTACATATTTAATTACCTTATAAATTCTACGAAATGAAGTTCTTAAATAAACTCGACTCTAGCGACTGAACTTAAAATGGACAACCTTTTATTTATTCAAGCTTGTGAGCGATTATCTGCGCCATCTTCAATGACATCATATTGACCAATATGAGCACATCTTGTTCAACAACTGGAAATTGAGTTCTTTATGTCATAATAGTTTTACTTGTGAGACGTGAAATTCTAACCTACAAGAAATATTTCATCATTTACTAATATTTATTATCAATTTTCCTATCAATTACCACTATTCATAATTTGAAACAAAATTTCTAGTGAAAATCATTTTCACTGAGTCGATAAATAAAAGAAAACTAATTAATTTTTAAAGAAAATAATTTGATTATATATACTAGATTTTATCAATACATTTCTTATAAAAATTGCAATGTCAATGCATACTACTTGAGTAACAAAATTATTTTTTTCTTATAATCATAATCAACTATGTAAACAAATTTAGCAATTTTAAATTCTAACTGTTGATTTGATATCATCAGGAGGTAGATTTTGTTCTGAAATTGTTTGTGCCTTAATCTATTTGTCTATACAAAAAGGTTAATGAATTAGCTCTCATGATAACAAAGTTCTAATTAATGGACAATTTTAGAGCGTGGGCAATTTAATTTCGTAAAAACGATATTATTAAACGTAATATACTACATATTATGTAGTATGTCGATTTTAAACGTAAATACATAGATTCCGCAAATCTATGTATTCATATCATTGTATTGAGATTTTTATGTTTTTAAACAACTTTATCGGGCGTATAATAAAAAACAATATTGATATCTACGTATATTTGTTCAAATTTTCCGGGCGACAATTATATTGTGCAAACCAATTATATGATAAATTTAAAGCTAAACTTTAAAAAGCATAAATTTTTATTTATTTAATAATTAAAAATATCTCCATAGAATCTCAATGACATTATGATATTGTCGCCTTTAAATCGATGTATTAATAGCATATTGTATTGACATTCTATGGAGATATTTTTAAATATTAAATAAATAAAAATCTATGCTTTTTTAAGTTTAGCTGTTCACTTATTTAATGTTCGTAACATTCAATTTAATGGTTCATTCCACAATTATAATTTTCAGTTCAGCAATGATTCAAAAAATTGAATTTTATCTTATCTAATCAAAATTATATAGTTTTGTGATTTATAGTGTTTTATCATGAATTAAATTGCAGTAATTTTCTCAATTCATCAAATAATTGGTTTGCGGGAGCACAATATAATTGTCGCCCGAAAAATTTGAATAAACATAAATATCAGTAGCTTAAGTTGCTTAAAACATAAAAATCTCAATACAATGATGGACGTAACAACGACGTAATTTTATAACGTTGGCGGGTTACAGTTACATTACTTTTACGTTACATGTTTTGCGGGCATAGATAAATTATTATAATATTCTAAATATATAAATTTGTCAACTGATTTTTTTATCGTGCAGCCACTTGGAATATATGGATTGTCAAACTGTTGCAGAATGTGTGTGGTTCTCAATTAATTATAATTTGAAGCAAGCAGCAAATAAATGTCTTCAAATTTCTTGTGAATAGCTTCTTATATGCTTCCCCTTGAGTCTGGTTAATTCAATTTTTGTTTGTTAAAAATTGATACCCAGATACTTTTGCTATTTATTTTCACATATATGTTAATTCCAAATACCATAAGAAAATATGAGTTGATGATGGGTGAAGCAGAAACTGAAGAAATTAACATGAACAGTTTTTTATAAGATATGAACATCATAGAATATTGCAAATATCACGACTATTGCAGGAGAAATGCCAAAATAAATCTTTTTTAGGAAATATTCGTAAAAACTGAAATCCGTGTCTCTCCTTTTTGATGACATTGATCCTATTATTTCTGTTTTGTATATTATTATGGTGTCATTTATCTACTGTCCCACTAGAATTCTAACAGATTTTTTGTCATTATTGATTAAGAATATGAACGTCCTGTTTATATAGATCTATAATATATATCCATATTTTTAATGGTTTTCATTCTACTTATATAAGAACTATTAAGTCCTATATTTATATGACACTTAAATTACGAGAGTCATCTAGAGCGAGTATGAGAAATGTTTGTAAACATTAAAATTAAAATGCTCAATGGATATTTAGACTATAGCTGTAAATTCTGATAAGTTATATGTCGAATTAGTTGGGAGTGAGTTCCATAGAGGATTTTAAGGAACAGCCGAATTGTTGCCGTGAAATTGAATGAAGTTAATTAGTGTTCTAGCATTTATTAGTTCAGTAACATATATGTGAATATAACTTGAACCAGCATTTTATATATAACATTGGTGCATTAAAACAACCAGCATTAAATATAAATACTTTTCACACTGTAGAGTATAAGTTTAACCATTACAGGAGCGTGTTAGTGTTAGAGATAGTGTAGGGTAGGTAGCAGGATAATTGTCGATGGTGAATAGATTTAAATGATTTAAATTTCTTCTCGTCAAAAATTACTAACATTTCTTAATCGCTATCCTTTAATCACTTCAAATGTTTCACCAGCTACATTGGCTCTCTATTTCAAATATCAACTGAAACTGTTCATAAATCTCATCTTCTCTTATAAAGACACCATGTTGCTTGCTTTATCTTTGTTTATCAAAGCTAGTATCCTTTATCACAGATGTCCCAAACTGTTTATTCACTGAATGCAGATTTCCTTAAATGTATGTATAAAGAGGCATTCACTACTCCTATTCTGAAGAAAGAGACATTAAATAAAGAAATTCTCTCTAATTACATGTCAGTGTCCAATTTCTCTGGCAAAACAATTGAACGCATTGCAGCATTGCAGTTACACACCCACATGTCCAAAACAATTTGTATTGTGATCATCAATTGGCTTACTGTAAATCACATAGTGTGGAATCCGCACTATTATACATTGGTGAGAGTGTGCTTACAAACATTGACTCTAAAAGAGTGGCACCCCTCGTTCTACTTGCCCTTACAGCGACATTCGACACCATTGACCAATATTCTAATTTCCATGCTTGAAATATGGTTCGGTGTCGGTGGAAATGCCTCAAAAAGGATAAGAGATTATCTAACAAATCGTTCTTATACAGTGTTTTGTGGAAAACACAAATTCGACTCAGCAAAAACTCAATCATGGTGTACCCCAAGGAAGTGTTTTAGACCGCTCATTTTCACTGCCTAAAAATGTCCCTTATCAAGCATAATTAAATTTTTTGGTGTAGAATACCATTTCTACACTGATAACACCCAACTGTATTGTGTCTCAAAGCCATATTCTTGTGTATATCAAGCAAAAAATTGAAAATATATCCGACAAAAACAAATCTAATAGTACACAGACATAATTAATTCACTGGCTCAATGCAACATCTCGCTGCGCTTCAATGAAATAATTAAATTCTGCAAGGAAAAATCTTGGAGTAATTTTTGACGTGGTGCTCATCTTCAAGGACCATGTCAATGAAATTAGTAGAATGTTTCTATTGGATAAAACAGATAAAACAGGAGTGCTTCACGCTATCTAACATATCTCACGTGTTATTTATCTTGTCACAATATTAATTCTATCAAGAATCAACTTCGGTAACTAAATTCTAATTAATTCAACCCAAGCTATCATGATTAAGCTTCAATGTGTTTAGAATGCATCGGTAAGACTTGAAACTCATTCCCTGTGGCGTACCCATCTTTACCTCTCCTAAAACAAGTACATCGTACATTGGCTTCCAGTAAAATGTCGGATTGTTTACAAATACCTAGTAATAACTATCTACAAACAGGTCTACATTGAGCAATTAATTCAGGTTAACAATGCTGGTATTAACACAAGACTATCATCTGCACCAATACTAACTTACATATAAACGGTCAAATATTCGCAGGATTGGAGATCGTGCTTTCTCGGTCGCTGCTCCTAATATATATGGAACAAACTTCCCTCTTCATTAAGATCAATATCTGATCTTGTTGTGCTCAAACTTTCTTTTAAAACACAAATTTTCACAATTTAAATTTAGCACTATATTTACTGTATAACGACTTATTTTCACATAATATAAGTCTGTATATACATACATATATGATAAGATGAATTGTGTCATTTGCTTCTTAACAAATGCAGGATCAAACCTTATTTTAAAATATGACCACATTGGACGTACTTACTATACGTATCACTATAATTATTTAAGTGTTGCACAATTCACTGTCTTATATTCACGCAAGAAAGAATTATTGCTTAAAAAGGGGGCAACACAACGAAATAATACCCAATAAACTTTATAAATAATTGTTAGGAAGATATACAAATTAATGTTCAATATATCTATGGCAAGAAAGATATGCCAATAATTGCGGGTAAAATATTTACTAAGAACGTTATTAAGTCAACTTTAATAAATAAATATATATTAAAGATGTTCATGATTTTTATAACTAAAAAGAAGACTTGTAATTTTTGATTCAAAATTGATGATGATTTCGAAGTGATTTAATTTTGCATCATATAATATGTAGGCTTAAATTTACTAATTTTCTTTATATTCAATAACTTATCATTAACTAATTGGGAAGAAAATACTGTATTGATTGAAATGTAATGAAAATTATCTCATATCCTTTGTTTCTCATAAAAAATATAAGTTTTGTTGTTTGCCTTCGAATCAAATTGTGAATTTGAATTTGTTGTTGTCTGTATTCATATCATGTAGCGCATAATCAATACTAATGGGAGTAATGGAATCGATTAAAAGTTGAAGTATATTCCAAATTTATAATAATACCCATCGTACGATGCGTTTGAGGAGGAAGAAGTGAAACATCTTGCTAAAACACAAATGCATTCATACGTAGTACATAGATAGCTACAATTTTTCGTCATTCTATATCGATGGATGGATGGTAGATCATACCTTTGCAACAAAGCATAGCAATTACATTGGGTGTGGTCGTTTTAAAGATTCATATTATAGCATCGATTATTTTTTTCAAAGAATGGATGCATGCACGAATGTGTAATGGATTGGATAATTCAGGTACAGGTACAGGTTGCGTTCCAGTTTCTACTGACTAAAGATTTCTACATGTTATTCAATAGTGCTAAATGCTTCTCTCATCAGTTTAATTTAACTATATACAATGAAGTTTGTAAGTGAGGGAATACGCCATCGTGGGGAACAATCTGAAAATAAGGAAAACAATTATGCTGCCGAGGTGCTCTTCTAACACACGGAAAGTTCCAAAACTAGGGTGGTAGTTAGTTGTGATGCATATATGTAGTAGATGACTGGTGTTGTTCTTCCTGTCGTTTGTTTTTTTCAGTGCATGTCAGAATTATGTTGTGCGGTGTGTAAAATAATAGAATTATTCATTGTGAGATGCTCATTCTCCGCGAAAGAAACTTAGCACACAGACAACTTTTCAGAGATGGTATCCCAGTTTGTGAAACACACACTTCATTGAAATTCCCACTTTGTGTCACTGAACAACATTATTGCAAAATTTCAGTTCAGCACTTTTTCTCTATCTAGTACTGTACTAGTTCTCACAGAAGAATAACTGAAGAATTTTTTTCTGAAGTAGAAACTATCACCGAAAACAGTAAAACTATTCAAAAATACACAAAAATTACACTGCCAACCAAAATAGATTTTAGTTTTTTAATAAAATTGTAATTCTCTCTTAAGGATTTCACTAAAATTGGAAATGGAAGAATAGTCACAAATATAGTCAATGATCAATTGGAAGAAAATGATAAAAGTATTTCATGGTATCATAGCAAATTCATTATTAAATTTATAATTTGGTTTTCATTCTGCTTGAAGGAATTCTAAAAAAGAGTTTGTTGAGCCCAAATAAATAAGTTGAAAGAAAAATAGAGATCTTTTTATCTGCCCAAACCCAAACCCTATCAACGTGAAAATTCAATTCTTTTTTATGGATAGAATCAGAATTGAAATATGCTTTTTCAAGTTTGATTTAATGACTGAATTCCCTTATTTATAGATTTGATTTGATATCTATGTTCGTGCATTTCTCAAAAGATTTTATGACATTAAGAAGAACAGCGCTGATAATAATATTTTAATGAGAACTAAAAGTTATGAGTTAGCAGGATGTTTTTACTATGAAGGATCAAATACATAATGCATTTTGAACCGCATTAACAAAGCACTCGTAAAGCATTAATCTGTGCTTAAATATTCAAAATAATGTGTTTCTTATGTGCTATACCAATGTATGTCTTTGTTTTTGAACAATAAATAAATATATAATAGCATACTGTAAACGTAAATATAAAACAATATATGTATGTGCGAATTTTAGAATATTTTAATCTCTCATACTCTTAATTTCACAGTTTAAGAATTTGTGTGTAAATGGGAAAATTCCATAGCATATTATAACTCATCAGCTTCTATATTTCAATCTCTGCTGAATATGGTATGACAGGAAACTGTTTTAATGGAGTATTCATTATTAATATCATCAGCTTCATAATCATTGACGATGGGAAATGAATCTCCGAAGATTTCTATAATTTACACATTATTAGAGAAAATTCTTAATATATTATTAGATTTAGCTGATTGAACTTTATCGAGTGGAATAGTAGTGTGAATCAAGTTGACATTACAAGAATGGAAGTAAACTGATAAAAATATGAATTGGACCTAGCGTCCAATTTCATTACTCAATGAAACAGTATAAAATATCTACATTCAAATACGTGGGCATATAAAACTTCTTAATCTCATGCCTGGATTTGACCTAGATTAATGGAATAATACTACATAACGTTTAGTAATCTCGACATGACCTAGAATTTAACAGAGCTTCATAACCAATATGTCAAGTGGAATATTCAGAATATATTTTGTCAGATAGAAAGACTATAGGATATGACCTACTATGTTACAACTGATGTTGTGATCAAATTCTGTAAGTTCACGACACCCAACCCACATATTTCAGACCGGCAATTACTTCAAAATGTCACAGGAGTAAGATAATTTTCAAAAATGTTTGTTAATGTGGAGAAATTAATTGGTTAATGGAATTTCTACAGGAGGATTTCCTAATTTATAATCTATTCTTCTTGCATCGAAATGCAGTGTACAGTGTCAAAACGTCCACACAAAGCTATGAAAAATACTATTTATTTTTGTATTATGCAAGAAACTTCGTATTTCACTTTCATTTAAAAGTATTTGGTTGGTAAATACTTAAAGCCGTTCTTTGTTTTCTTTAACAGTTTTGATTTAGCTAGTGGGAATTCTATTATTATAGAGAGAAAGAGGACAGCTGGTGCAATGATCTTATTATGGGACATTTTAGGACATTTTAACAAACTTTATGATAATTTTTGTGAATTAATTTTACATTTAATACTTGTTTTACTTTCACTAACCGTCCTTTTTCATTAATATAAGCTTAATAAAATTAAAATGTCTGCTTTACTATATTAATTTATAGCTAATAATATGTCATGTAAACGAATATTATATACATGTAAAGGAATAATCAAAATAATCTCTTGTAAAGTACGTAATCTACATACGTCATTCTCATTCTTAACAGAATGTAAATTACATGGATGCCATTGATGGTAGTAAGCATCATATGAAAGTAGTGATAAGCAGTAACTATTTGTAATATTCATCATTTTATATTACTGAAAAGCTATGGAAGGTATGAAAATTGCTAATTCAAAAAATGTTGAACCATGAAAAAATACCTATTTTTCAATAAACAATTATGCATCTATTATGTTATATCGTTATTTCATTATTGTTAGCACCCTAACCTCTCAAATATTGAAAATATTTATACTTTAATAATGAATGAACATTTCCTAAAAGTTACACATTTAAACTTATTCTGAAGCAATATATTTGTAATTAATTCTTAAAAGGAATCAGAGCTTTTTAAAAAATACCACGCAAATTGCTTTTGGTTTGGCAATGTTACAATTCACACTTCCCAAATATTTCATCACTTGCATGCATGGTGGAACATTTTTGCAGCAACTCAAACGTTTATGAAATTTGCGTTTAAAATATTTGGGACGAGGCTGCCATTCGGATTGATTTTTGTCTGTATTATTTTTCGCATTATTATTTAATTATCAAATCGTAAAAACATTTTAGTCAATTCTCAGTCAATATAACGTGCATGTCTTAAAATAAGAACATAAAAACCGTGAGATTCGGAGACTTTTGAAATTTTACGAAATTTATTTCTGGTTTACGAAAGTTCATTCTAACAATGATTTGCGAGCAGACATGGTTTTGGATGCTACTTTGGACCTCCTCGTTCGGTTGGTGTGTTCGTTTTGGTGAGGCGATCGATATTTAGCGTAAGCCCTAAAACTCCTCTATTACAATTACGTATACTAAAAATACATTTGGTGGCATTATAAAAACATCGAAATATGACAAATAGTAAACAAGTTATTAGTGTCATATCGATTTCTATTATTCACAAACCAAACCCAATCAAAGATATATATTACCCTATCTGGGTAGGGTTAGGGTTAGGGTTCACACGAATTTACCCTTTACTTTTATTTAATTTAAGAGAAGGAATAAAGAAATATCTTGGTTAGAAAAATGATTTAAACACATGGAATCAACTCTTCATAAACATTTGTCTGGTCACATTCAAAGTCATTCATCACGGACAAGCTTCTTCTCCTATCTCAGCTGACGATTTTCAGCATCCTCTCTCTACTGAAAGATATGAGGAATGTTTTCTCGTCCCAAGGCACAAACTGTAAGATTTGATCCTTCTCTGTATATGGACGACCTATCTATGGAATCAGTTGGAAACTAACTTAAAACGTAACATTAAAATAAAAGCATTGACTTATTAAAATCAAGTTTATAAGCTTTCTTCAGAAATTGTTTTAATACATTAAAATAAGTATTTTCATAATCAATTTTTGTTATAGCCTTCTTGATTACATACTCTGGTAAACATTTACTCTTAATAAATAGTTATTTGCTTTATAAGGTAATATCTCATTCATTAACTATATATTTACTTATTCAAATATATACTTATATACGTAGAAATAGAGCTAAATTTATTTTAGAACATTGTCACTCAACTAGACGTCTTAAAAGTTTCATACCTCAAACTATCATCATTATTTCTAATATACTTTAAAGATGCAATCTTTTTTACCCTTTTCAAACTTGTCTAATTGATGTTTATACTACTTTACTTATAATTACCAAACTTGCCTAACTCATGTATTCATGTCGATTCTCATTCATCAAAAATACACGTACTTACTTAAATAAACTTATTATCATTGACAAGGCCGTAAGGTTTACTCGAGGACTACTATATTTTACGAGGTCCTCTGTATATACATACATACATACATTAGTCATACGAACAATGACCGAGATTTTTGTTTGAATTTTCCTAAATATAATTTCTTACAATTATTTAAAAAAATTGAAAACTCATTAAGTGACTGTAGATATCGATTTTTAATTAGTTTATTAGTTTATTAGTATTTTTCTGATAACATTCAAGAAAATGATCGACTTAGAAATGATTTCTATTCATATTTCTATCCTAGAAGTATGGTGTAAATGTTATTTCAGATATTATAGTTTCTAGTAGAGGTTAGCTTTAAGGCAAATTTGAATTTCTTAAGCTAGTAGTTATGATAAAAGCTACTCATTAAAAAAATAGAAATTGAATAATCGCTTACCCAATAGAAGCAGCTTCAGCTCATTCCGATTGTTCTTTTTGTCTCGCATAAGTTGTTTTTCTATTTCTTTGTTGATTCTTTGTTGTTCCAAATATTCAGAACCCAGACAACAAGCCATGACTTCTTATGCTGGATTTGATATTTAATATAAAATTTAAGTCTATTTTATTACGTGTTTATCAGTGAAAATATCACTAATGGTATTGTTACTGTGTAGTTCTATCAAATAAATTTTAATGAAATAAATCCCCAGACAACTGTGCAGATGGAATCAGTTTTATCTGATAATGTTTCAGTAATACAAAGTTCAATAGAATGACAACAAAATGTGAATTCCAGTGTTCCCCGCTTCACTGAAATTAACAATGGGAAGATAGAGAGGTTTGCTTAAATTAATCGAATTGTCTCATTAAAGTATGTCACTGTTATCAAGTAAGCACTCTATTATAGTAGGTTGAGCTCACACAATGACAAGAATTATGATGTAATTCTGTGACGAATGAATGATGCAGGCAGATGCAGATCCCAACGCAGCCACACTATTATAATACTCCAATGAGCAAATAATGAGGGTGAAGCAACAGCTACTAGCTACAAATCATGTATACACGCGCACCTGTTGAGTGTACGCGAGCGAGAGAGCGAGTGGAAGACAATAAATATTGTCTCACCTTATACATATATAGTTCTTCTACACCTGCTGGGTTTTGTTTAATATTTTGTGCCATCACACTCTCTTATTCGTATTCAACGTATGAACTCATGATCGAAATTACGTTTCAACAAAGGATGCTTTCATTCCGATAATTAAAACGAATCATTCCCTCTCACTTCCTCATAAATAACAAGGTTTAATTGTTTAAATGCAGCAACTATCTCACACATAAAGAGAATAATCCACAAATACTTCTACAATGACAAATAATTGCAATGCTTAAAGTTCTGTAACAACAAAGTCTACATTCAAATAAAACAAATTCATACATATATATATATATTTGAATTAGAATTAGAATTAGAATATAACCTATAAAATAACACGCGCATATTAACATCAATGACATACAAATTGAATACTTTAAATAAGTTTTTCCAATGCCAGATTCAAGCAATGTAAAATATTTGCTGTGAGATCCTCCAGATTAATAATCCATTTGCTTTGACCAAAGAGGACGAATATCTTATGCATATTCTTATGATAAAGAAAATCGAAAGCTATACATTATGACGATATAAATAATTGTTAATGTCTGTAAAAAGGAATAATTATTTTGAAAGTGGATATTTGGGAGACAATAGAGCAATTTTCGTGATCAACGCCTTTTTACAAATTACCTAAAGTTTGCCGACCAGCATTTGAATCCCCTCTATTATTCATTTGGCTGTTAAGTTATTGAGATTATGACATTATTAGAATGAGTTAAATAATAATAAACCTTGGTGGAGATTCGAATTTATTTTTATTATATAATATGGCATTTTATATATATAGCGACTGTAAAATCGTTTGAAATGTTTGAAATTGTTAAAAATTTAATATTGTTTCTATATAATTAATTAATTAATCATGAAACAATACAGAGTAAGGTATTTTATCACATCTTAATTATTTGTATAGTTATGGATCAATATATTACATGCAGTTGTGTACACCTGTTAGTACACATGTAAGAACGTTTGTTATTGCCAATCATGTTGTAGTTAGAGGAAGAGACACCACCCTATTTGAGGCGAGAATACTATCCATATCAATCTGCAAAATATCATCCAGAAAGAAGCAAGAAGGTGCGCCTCACAAACTTGCCAACTCTTGCATCTGCGATCCATCACCACACCTAGTATATGATGTGTAAATATAGTTCGCTTCTATCCATTCAATACCCTCCTCCCCCTACATGCCACCCCTTATTCATTGTGAAAATCTTGTCTATTGTGCGCAGAGAACGAGAAAATACTTTGATTCAAAATCAAATGATTAATTGTAGTTTCTACATTATGGAAAAAATCATTGACTTATATAGTTTCTCGATTCGGTGCAATTTAAAATTCTAGAAATTTCTATTAATGGAAATGTTTATAAGCAACAAATATTCGAAAACATATTAATTTTAAATTGTTTCAGAAATAAGGATGAGATTAAATTATTCAATTGTTCATATTATAAATATTTATCCAAAATATATATTACTAATTCTGTACCTTGAAACAAAACATATCACAAAAAAATAATATTGTCGAATTTCCTTATAAGCCATTAGTGCACTATTGCGACGAAAAGTGTACGCCAACATTGCACGACGACGGAGTAGAGGTAACGTTTTACACGATAGGCTAATTTTTATTTCTCTAAAAGATTTCCTTTTAATCGAAATTTCTGGGCCTTTTATCGGTATCGCCGGATGTCATTAATACCTCCGCCCTAAATATTATATAACGAATGCTCTGGATGCGTAACAGCATGCCGAGTCGATGGCAAAAAATCGATAATTTGATATAATAATTCCAATATAGAAAGATATAAAAACCTTTGAGAGTTATAAACCAAAATTACTTTAGCTCTCTACTAATATATCTATTTGCATGTGAAATTTGGAGTCGCTAGGTTAAATTAAAAAGCATTCTTGTAAAAAGACCTCCTGATACTTAGCAAATTTTTCAAAAAAGAAGAGACCTTTTTCAATTGGATTTTCCCACTTCGTTTGACCGGCTATCTATTCTCCTCCGCTAGAAGACAAATAGAAATTTCGGAGGTCACGGAGGTCAAAATGATTGACCTCCATCACTAAATCCTTTTTAACTTTTTACTAAGCAAGTAAAATAATACTTTAAAAAATGAAATCAAACACATAAACTATCTGAAAAACTGAGCAGATCAGCATGAAGCCATCGAAAAGAATGTTGTATCTCTATGCACAAAAGCTGAAGAAGTCGAGAGGAAACTGAGAACACAATCAATGGAGATACAACAGACCGACACTGCGTGAAATGGACATCCAGAATCATGTACATGGCCATGTACATACATACAAGCCAATGCGACGTATACACATTGATTATGCGGACCTATACGACAAGAAATTTATTTCATGAAAATAACAAGAAAATTAGTTTTTGTTTGGGATATTACATAGCTTTTAAGCAATTGTTTGATTTATCGATTTCTAAAACGATGTTCTCTCAAGCATG
The DNA here is from genome assembly GCA_036784945.1 of Monocelis spectator. Classification (NCBI taxonomy): domain Eukaryota; kingdom Metazoa; phylum Platyhelminthes; order Proseriata; family Monocelididae; genus Monocelis; species Monocelis spectator. The sequence continues at coordinate 1,637 of JAYMFX010226014.1, read as the reverse complement.
AACTATAATTTCGAATACTATAATTATATTGGTTATCTTTAATGACAGATTGTATCTCAGCAATTTGTTTTTTAAAAAAACTGATGCATTGCTGAAAATAAAGAAAACAGTATCAGTATTTAATTTAAAAAACACAATTTACGGTTATGAGTCACTATAGGGTAATGTAAATTATATTCTTATAAATAAATAAAAATAATATATTTTACAACAAAAAGTTTCGACAATTCACATCATTTCATGTTCTGATGGATGCCCAGTAAACCATCAAAATATTATTCATTTTTTTGTTTCTGTGAATCTGTAGTGTATCTGTGAATTTCTTGAATTTTCGGAATTCGTATTCGTCAATGGTCCGAAGTTACATAAATAATCAATGGATTCTCAAATTCGACCTGTTTCCTATTTCGACATAATTTATTATACAAATTGTTTAAAAATATACGTGTTCCGATTATACTACTTTTAGTAATAAATTTTATAATTTATAAAATAAATATATAAAGTTCAGTTATATACATCTTAAATGATTAAAAAGTCATCAATAGAAGTCTGATTTACATAAAACGTCTTAATTAATCATATCTTAGGATAACTGCTATTTATATAATGTAAGAATAAGGTGTTACAATTCCTGATAAGTGTGGTCACTGTAAGATAAATAAATTGTTCATTCAATAGATTGTAGACAAATAGTTTTTTACAATGTGATATATAGAATTCTCCTTTCACTGAATTCTCAACAGTTATTCCAGAAGTTTTATACGAAAGACCTTGACTTTGTGTTATCCTTTTGAAATAAAAAGGAGCAGATGTCAATCTGAGGTGTTCAAGCAATCTAAAATTATGTGTAAGCGTATATTATGTACCTTTATTACTATAGTAACCTACAGCTTACTAACGTATTCAGTGCAATAAGCGCAAAAGCGACCAAAAGAGACAAAATATCATAAAGAAAACACAACAATGGAACAATGGAGCTTCTTATTTTTGGAATTGCTGAATCAAAAAACCCTTCAACCCTTCAACGAGTTGACAACTTGAAAAATAATGTCTCTGAATGTATTAGCGTTCTTAACAAAACAGCAGAAGGCACAATAACGGATTTCTTCCGATTGGAAAATTTGTTGAAAACGACAGACTGATAGAATACAACAAATTAAAAAAGGAAAAAAAATACCAAAACTTCATACTGAAAGAAAACAAGCCAGACAATCCTACTTTCCGTAAAAGCGAAAGAGTTATAAATAAAATAGACAAAATAGAGAGTTATTTTCATTAATGCACAAATAAATTCCGAAATTTCCTATGAAAAATCGCCCATTTTTACCTAACTGACTGTCAATATATATCAATATATAATATATTGACTGTTCATTCTTCTGCGTATAGTATTGGTGGAGTATTAATTACAGAAAGATGGTTTTCCAATTATACATACGTATTTCCAGATAGTTAAGCAAAAGTGAAAAAATTACTCTCAGACACAAAAAGAAGCTTCCATTGGTGTGTTAGAAGATTACATAAATGTCTGTACAATCATGAATTAATTCTCCCTAGTTATTATTACTGATCACAAATCATTGATTCATATTCTTAGTCCAGAAGATTCATTGAATGAACCTATGTACTTCTAG
>JAYMFX010225992.1:0-10068 GCA_036784945.1 Monocelis spectator | reverse complement strand
AAAACAAATAGAAACAACGTGCATAAAAGATTTAGTTTCAATTAATAATAATAATTAAATATTCATTTTTTCCATCTACGTATCCATATATCCACATATCCACTTACAAACATATCCACATATCCACTTTAACATATCCACATATCCACTTACAAACATATCCACATATCCATACACATATCCACTATGATCCATTTCGGCCGCTATAGATAAGTGCATAAAAAATCTTTAAAGAACTACTGTTACGCTTCCAAATTGCAGCAGTAGTATATAAAATATACTCCTTACTCTATGCGAATACACTAACTCATACAATTGCCTATCTCTTCTTGACTTCCATTTCAAAATAGACGCAAACGGTGACGTGACCTTTAATTTCCTTCAAAAGGAAGCGAGAAAACCCATATTCATCCATGCGGTTACATGATTTTCCCAAACCCTGAAATAAACCACAGGTGAATAGTCCTTATAACTAAAATAAACAATTGCATTCTTGTTAAATTTCTAGGTTATTATATATTGATAAAAATCTTACAATGCATGATTCTATATACACATTATAAAACATCAATGGGAAGAATTGTTTTAAGAGAAATTAATGAGTGTGTCATTAATTTGTCATACCGTTTGTCATACAATTCTATACCGTCATCTGCATCTGCATCTGCATCTACAATTTAAAATTTCCTAATTTTTCACGTGAATATTTAAGGTATTATTAAAGGAATGGCGAAAGGAATAGGGTTTTACATAGATAAGCTATATATGTGCAAATTCTTTTGTCTAAAATTTATTCCTAGAATCATTCAATTTTATGAATAATTTTTCGTTTTAGATATATTGTAAAATAATAATAATATTTAAATATAAAATATATTGTTATAATATTTTGTGTTAAAGTTTTGACATTGACAGAACATTAAAATTTCACTATTTCTTATTAAATGTTAAAGTTTGTAAATCTATGACTTTATCTTCATTCTTTGAAAATAAAGAACATTTTTTTCTGCTATTTAAGGTGGTTATTTCTTTTCAAGCCACAAAAAATATCTATTACAATGAAAATGAATCGAATTCATTTTGAATTATTTAAAAATAATTTCAGATATAGATATGTATTGATGTTAAAATTTAATCTAACCCTTTAAATCTATAGAAAATCATATACTTTAACATATAGAGATCAGAATTTTTATAGACTATGCTAAGAGAAAAAATGGGTGAGACATTTCAGAATCCTATTTAATAAGTAGATCAATATCAATAGACATCAGTCTTCTTGATAATAAAATGGAAAGTTTTATCACTCGCACCTTCTTTTAATCTGAATATAGCAGTATTATCTTAATACAATTGAGTGTAAAATTAGTTAATTGAAATGAAGAAAAGGTTATTTACCTTACGCATTCAATAGATTTAGGTTCTTAGTCAATTTAAGTTATTATATAAAGGATTCTTTTTCAAATGAATGTATTGAATGTATATAAAAATAATTTTTATAGATTTATCTTCTAAATTTGAATACAGAACCAGTTTAAATGGAGTCAAATCAAAACACAAATATTCCATTTAAAACTTTTCCTGATATTGCAATTAAAGAGGAGTCTGTTCATAATGGTGAGTAAAGTTTTATATTTAATAGTGTTATTGCAGTATTATAAATAATTATCTGTAAATGTAATAGAAATTATTCAACATCACTTTTACAGTGAGTTTATTGTTACCTCATCAGCATTGGTTTTCATAAATATGAGTATGTTGAAAAAGATGTTGAGTCATGTTGAGAAAATACATACAAATAGACTAGATATTTTGCTGTCTCTACAACCAATGATAGTAAGTTCTCAGACAATTCGCCCAATATGTAATTTTTTGGGCCAATGTAATGGTATCAGCTTGGGAAAAACCACCTACCATAGAGTAATAATATAGTACTTCGTACACAGAGGTTTCACTCTGAACTTTTGAGTGTATACATTCGAGCCATATATCTGTGTATACTAATATTGATACTCCGATTCCGAAAAAATATGTTGTTTTTGTCTAGAAAATATGGAAAGCCTATTTCTGGTTTCATACTACTAACTCCGTGCTAGTAGGCCAGTAATATATGTATATATTTAAGCAACTTTTTTTTATACAAAACAATAAGTATAATTGTATTAATATAAATATGAAATATAATATAATAATTGTGTACAATGCTTTAAAAATACATAAATATAATTTAGTATTTAAAATGTACCGAATAAAGGTTTATTTAATGTAATATTGCAAGATACTTAAAATGTATTGAACAAATATCAAAGTCTGAAATCTAATAAATATTACATGTAGTTAAATCATTTAACAAGTTTCTTGAATTATTTTAGCGATTGAGAAGAGGAATTTTTCAGTGTATCGTTTTTTGATTTACAGAATAAGCATATAAAAAATTTAGCATAAGAATTTAAGAGAATATTTTGAATTACAATTTTACAAGATTCGTGAATGAAACCAAAATAACTATGAGTGATGATCAAATAAGTAATATTATCATGATGAGCTGTTTGACTTAAAAGAGAAAACACTTTGCTTTTCATTGACTGAATCTCTAACTAATTCATCCACGGGATTAAACAAATTACAATTATGATTATATTGCTTATTACTAATAAAAGTATTGTCACACAAACTCGATTTGGAAAGAGAGATGAGACACTGGTCACATTTGACGAAGCGATGCAAGTGATTGCCAGCCACATATCCAAATGCCTCACTATGACAATCGTCGATGGGGATCTCTTCAGGTAGAGGACACTCTATGGAGGCTCCTTTATCAGGATCTGCATCAAGATCAACATTGGTGTCACCAGCAGGGGAATCAAAGTCGTCAGAGATGTCAGGCAGACAAGGATGGATGAATTTCAAATCTTGTACAAATAGACAGACAGCACAAAAATTATTCAACAATGTTAATAATATATCAACAATATGAACCACATCTAATAAAAAATTAATTTGACAAAATGGAAGTGAAATAAAATGAATTAAAAAATTCCTGCTAACCTGCTTCCAGTTATAGGAAATTCCTTGAATTAAGGAGATAAGCATCTCAGAAGCTATTTTATTGTTTTTTAGGCCAACATTCATTTCCTCAAATCCATTGATCTTATCACTCTTCAGATATCCATTTTACTCATTTGATCAAGCTTGTATGACAACCCCATGATTGTTCTGGCACACACCTATGGCAATAGAATGACAAAATAGAAATCTAACTATCATATATTTTACATGTGAACACTTTTATGAGAAAAAATATACAAAATATAACATACCTGCAAAAGTCTTTGTTAATCTCAGTTCCCTGTATAGAACTGTTGGTGAAGGTAATCCGAAGCATGACCTCAAGTACCGATATGCAGATGGGGACTTATAAAAAATTGTAAGTCCAAATCGGATGTCATCTTTGCTCCAACACATTCCCCTTGTTTTTCTTGAAAAGTATTGTGACTGGGATGTGACAAATTGTTGAAAATTGGGAGGGACGTTACCTAGATTGACAAAGGGTAGTAAATGGAGATGGTGGACTTGATGGATTAATCACCTGCTTCATTTTTTTAAGTCGACAGATTTTACCATGTAACATCATGTTCCTTTTTTGTTCAGTATGATATTTCTGTTTGTACTGAATGACAAATTTACATGGTAATGATGTTTGTATTGATTTGCAATGCGAAAGAAGATAATGATGATGTTTGATCCTTTGGATTAGCATAAAAAATATTTTCAAAATGCTCGCTGCAGACTACTTTCTTTTTGTAAAAATTACCAGCATCTTTTTATCCAAATCAGCCCTCCTAATGTTAACTAGCCACTTTGTAGCTCAAAAATTTTTAATGTTAAGAATGTTTTTCAATTTTTATACATTATGATAACAACAAAAAAATTCTTAAATATTTCTATTAAGAAAAGGCTTGATTTTATATAAAAAATAATGTATATATGATGTACCATAAAAAAATTCTATTAATAATTGCTATTTGAGATATGCCACTATGTGGATGATACCATGGAAGTTTTAGCATTTTCCTGATTTATATAGTTTATTTAATTATGAATTAATTATAATAGTATAAAATGGTTAACATTTTGAAATAAACAAAAATTTAAAATTACATGATTGGCAACATTTACATAAAATAATGGCAATACTTCTACTTAAAGTATCAATATATATGCACATATTTTACCTACTTGTATAATTTTTACATTAAATAATTACTTCATTTTATAAATTCACATGTAAGTGTTGAGTCTAAATTCATAAATTAAAGTTAAACTGGTTTTCAAACAATAATTCCAAAGACAAGGCAAAATTTAAAAAAACATATCTGAAGAACTTGAAGAGTTGATTAGTATTGGAGGGTTACTAATACTCGTATTTCAGGATTATTAGTCTTTAACTTATTTATATCATACAGAATAACTTAGGTAGATTTTGTCTTTTGAACCATTGTTTCCAACATTAAATAGTAGATTAATAGCATATTATGATGTAAATTAAATATACCTATCTGTATCTTTCGGAAATGTGTGAAATCTGACTTTCTCTCCTTCATGTAAGCTACTTATAGCACCCCGACGATTGGAACATCCATATACAGAACAAAACTCTCCCATAATCAAAGCACGGAGTTAAAATGGCTTCTGAGTTAGCGTCCCTCTTATTTTAAACAAAGTTATTTACATAATTGCTGTATGAAATTTGCGAAGTGAAACCTCTGTGTATTATTACTCTATGCCACCTACCTTAACTAAATCAGCTCCACAGAAAGCACAAATCAAACTCATTTTTGAATGCTTTCAATTTCATTTAATGAATGTACTTTTTGATTCTGGATATGACAGAAATTTAATTAATAGACTTTTTTAACTGTTTATATACCTTTCTCAATAAAAAAGTTTCTAACTATTTCAGTCTTAAGGATAAAGCTAATTTTCTGCTCAAAAGTAGTGTTGTTTATAAGTTTTCAGGATTTGGAGGTTCTGCCATTTTACACTTCGAAATTGGATGAAAGCATAGTATATGTAGATCGACATTTGCTGTGGTAGATATTTTCCCAAATATTATCATTGACTTGAGTGGAAGTGGGAAAAATATCAATATTTCCTGTGTTGAAGCCTTGTCTGATATTGTGTTTTCTGTTGTGCTGCCTTTCAGATAAACTGCTTGAAGAATTGACTGTAGAACCATGCTGTGTAAAGATCGAGAGATTGACTCCAGAATTCCTCAGACCATTTATTCGTTCTGATCCTGAATGTAAATTGATGATAAATTTTAGAATACTTTGAATATTCACGAGAGCTTGAGAGATGTGTTCGTATTTTTTGTGTTATGCTGTCCTCCTTTTCTCTTTAGATAGTCCTATCAGCCTGGCGAATCAATCTGAACAAGAGGGAGATTCATTTGATTGTGAGTTGTGTGAGGGCATCTTCATGAAAGCGAATCTTCTCACTGAACATTTGCTGAGCCACTGTGATCTAGAGACTCTGGAATGTGCTGTTTGTGAGAGGAGGTACCATACAATCTATTCTTTAAAAGATCACCTCAGACATCATAGTGGTGATCTACCATTTGTTTGTCATGTCTGTAACAGAAGATTTATTAGGGAGCGTAATTTGACTGTTCATAGATCGATTCATTCAGATATTCGAGCATTTGAATGTAAACAATGTGGTCAGAGATTTACTCAGAAGTCTGGTCTCACAAGTCATAAACGCATTCACTCAAATGAGAAACGCTATATTTGTTCGAAATGTAACAAAGGATTTAGGACATCAAGTGATCTTCAACGTCATATTCGCATTCACAATAATGACAAGCGATACCAATGTCAAATTTGTGCAAAAAGATTCGTAGCTCAGTGTAATCTTTCTGTACATATTAAAATCCACGCTGGAATCAAGGATCATGAATGTGATTTATGTCAGAAAAGATTTTCATCTAAAAGTAAAGTCATTCGGCATCAGAGTATCCACACTAACGAGAAACCTTATCATTGCTCCAGGTGTAGCAAGAGATTCAATACTTCCGATGGACTTCATGGCCATCTTCGCCGTCATGAAAATGATAAGCGATATGGATGTGAAATTTGTGCTAAAAGATTTGTAACGTCAACTGAATTATTGACTCATATAAAAATTCACGCTGGAGAGAAGGAATATGAATGTGATTTGTGTCAGAAAAGATTTTTACATAAGAGTAATCTTATTCAGCACAAATTGATCCATTCCAAAGTAAAATCTTTCAAATGTGACATTTGTCACAGGGCATTCACTCTGAAAGGTGCTCTGAATATTCACAAATTGATTCATTCTGAAGAGAGATCATTTCATTGTGAAATCTGTCCCAAATCATTCAAGACTCATCATGGTCTTCTTCGGCATATCAAATGTCATGCTGGAGAGCGTAATTATCAGTGTGATGTTTGTGATAAAAAGTTTCATGAACGTAGTAATCTGGTTAGACACAAGAAGACTGTTCACAAATGAGTCGAGAGAAAGCATTCATGAATTTCATTTCATTTTATTGAATTGATTTAGTTTTTCATCCTAACTCACTACTGCTATTACTCGTATTTTCTATCTTTTATCTAAATGACTATTATGGTAGATACTTTTAGCACAGCATCTACGTATAATTTGATCGCATGTATACATAGTTGTAACCCTATTCGAATAGAGTTAATTAAAGAGCAACTAATTATACCTATACTTCAGTACTTCTAATGATTATGATTTTAGTCATAAATGAAACTAGTTATTTATCCCATCTGACCACATTTTTCCCTTTCTAATGTAGTATCCATATAGTTTTTGTTTATCTTTTGATAATACTCATTGATCTTAATGTCTGTGGAATCTTTTATATCAGCTTACAACATTTCGTCTTTCTCTTGAATAATTGTGAATAATTTTACATTTTTGTGAAATTTTTATTTTATTTATTTTTCATGCACACATTTTCTCTCATCAAATTCTTGTGTAAAAATATTTTTTATTCTATCATATACGAGTACTATCTATTGTAGTATAAATTATAAATGTAGTCAATTGTCATGTTTAATATTTGTCCAGAGAAATACATTATAACTACACCTGATATTAATAGTAATTGTATTTGTCCTAATATTAGTCTATTTAAAAAATACAACACCTATAATAACAATTCTGGGTATATTTCATTACATCTATAGTGTTTTACGTATGCATTGTTCATTCCTGTAAAGACTGGGCGAAGTAGGTAGGTATCGCCCCTGTATTGAGGATTTTATATAGTAGAAGATAGGAGCAGCCATTCAATAATGGAGCGGCTGTAGTAGATAAGAAGTTTAAGGTAATTTTTTTCCAGGACCGACTTAAGGACACGTAGCGCGTGCATTTTTCTGCTTTGTGTGGGCGTTCCATGTTAATTTCTTGTCAAAAGTGACGCTAAAAATGCGAAACTGATCCACTTGTTGAAATTCATCACAATAATCAGGTGTGTGAAGATCGTGTTTAAAAAATATATTTAGCATTTTACTCTTCGAATTATAATTATGTGCGCGAATTTGAGATGTGGGCGATTTCTTCACGAAAATTCATATTGTTGCATATTAAGAGTCGGCAGTGTTTAAGTAAGTGACACGTACGTAATTTTTTTAAACTTGTTTTTTATGTCAAAACAGTCTATAAATAGGTACTGTCCATTGTCCATCATGACTTTTCCATACTGGATTTTGTAAGGATTAAATTCCCACACATAGCCCAGCTGCGACTTTTCTCAAGCGAGCTTTTTTTGTAGGAAGAAGTGCGACTTTTTGAGAAGGTCAAAATAGGATTGTTTATCACCACCATAGTGTATATAATTTCAACAGGCCTACGTATTTTTTCTGGCTAATTTCGAGCCTATCCTGTGAGCGTGGCATTTTTTATTTCCTCTCTTAGTTTAAAGGTAAGGCAGCCTCGAGAGTTTCACTTAACACAGTGGGCAGTTATTCCCATAGAAATCCGATTTTTTGTGTGCCGATATAATTATGGAAGCTAACAACCGATCAATACATGACTTAAGCGAAGTGGAAAATATCTATGATCGTTGTTATTTTTAGGCAGTTATAGGATATATAGTTTCCTTATCTGATATATTAATAAAATTTGCTATTTCATACGCAACTAAAACCTATTTTTAATAGCTTTTTAAGATCTGATTTTTTGTTTGGTAAATTAAGAATAATTTTGAATACTCTTTATACTAGTTAGGAGCTATAGCCTGACATTTTGGTTGTTTGATTGTGGATATGTATTGAAGATACTTCAATAGTATTTCCAATATTTTACTGCTCATCTTTTCACCAAACAGTGGAAAAAGAATCATTAAGAGTAGGTATTTACTATTTATTTTTTGCCTATTGTCACGTCCATCTTTTACAATAGATTTGATGGTTTCCTTATTGTTTTATTTAGGATTTGGTACCTACTTTAATTTCATTCCACATCTTTAATCCGCATTAAATGTGGTCTCATAAAAATGATTATAATCATTGAAATCCGACATTGAATCCAAATTATTCCATAGAATTTATCCTATTTAAATCAGGACCAATACGCTCATTTAGAGAAAGGGCTATTATGTGGAACTTTATACTTGGTTTGCCGAATCCAAATTATTTCCCTGCATACTGGTTTATCTATTTAAATCACAACATAAATGATTAGAATTTAAAATTGTATTAAGGACTGATGGAAGCTATAACTACTAAAATGCCATATCCGATTCCGGATGATTATTTGATAAGACAGTTACTAATTCGGATGATACCCCAGTTCGACTAGATAATACACTAAATAATGATACTCTGACTCATCGAAGAGAATAGAAGAGCATTTACAATGTTATTATTAATTATTGGAATGTAAAAATTCCGTGTATTCACAAAAATAATGCACTCAATTTTATTATAGCTAGATAGGAAAATATCTATGCTTGGAGTGCATTCGACAAATACAAATCATTGAAATTTGTATTACAGAGTGATTTAAATGGTTATAATACAAATAAAATATAAAAATAATTTCACAATTTCTTATTTTTGGTTCATATTTTGTCAAAATAGGCGTTCTTATGACTCATGAAATGAAAAGAAATAAATGATTCATATTGATTATGGTATGAGTATGTATAGCAGTTCAAATAGGTAATTGTACGAAAAATCTGCGACATTTGAATCGGTAGCATATTATTCCCATTAATCAATACTTTTGTAGACACGGTAGGTAAAAAAGATGCCCAGAATTTGAAGTAAGAACACAACTAAACCGGTTCCAGCCATAAAATAAATTAATTCCTTTATACTTTGTTTAAAGATATCGAGACAGCCCTGCAATGAGAAACAAAATGATACTTAATAAATGTTAAAAATATTTGGTAAATTCTAGGTAGTTTACAGAAGTGTATCTTCAGTTTAGCACAAATTCATGTATACAAACAAAATATTGATTCCAACCTAAAAAACAAACTGCCAGATATAACTAGACTAGACTAGACAACAAGCGATCCATAATTGCCGAAAAGTATTTATTGCTACTTTTCGAACCCCAATAATACAAATAGAGCCTGAGAGGATACAAATATTATAATAGTTACGCAATGAAAGTTATTTTATGGTATTTCAGGTATCTTTGGACCCTGATGGTACAGATCGTGTCTGAAAAGGTCGACAATGGTTCTATCTGGTAGCGTTTGATAAGCTAGACGAACATGACACAATATCTTTCTCAGAATATAGTAATTAAAATTGTAATAAAAATTGCAATTATGTATAAATGGAATAGGATGGATAACTATTGCCATTTTCATACAATCCTCAGTATAATTTTTAACACGAGAGTAACATTCTCCACCGGATTTCGCCTACAGTTGCCCTGGCCATAATTTAGAAGTTAGAGAGCTGAAATTTCGTACACATACACTTCGCTCAAAATAAACTGCCCTAATATAAAATTCAAATCGATTCGACATTGTTTTCCTACCAAAATCGATAAGAG
>JAYMFX010225948.1:0-10076 GCA_036784945.1 Monocelis spectator | reverse complement strand
AGTTGAGGTATCGCCTGCCCGGCTCGACCAGACTGTTAAATAGTTTCGTAGCTAACTATCGGATGCTATCCTATACACATATTTTTCCACTTCGTTTATTTTGAATGTTTTATAGATCTACATTTTTATAAGTTTACTAGTTTAAGAGTTATAACTGTCAAAGTTTTGTCTCAACACGCAGGAGGACAATGGGACTTTACGGAAACCTGATGGTGAAGTAAGTTTCCTAATGTCTGTAAGCGTGTCTGTTACATTTTACATTATAAATTTTACAATATGATAAACTGATGTTTTTTCGTAAGCTATATAAGGAGACTGATTTTTTATAAAGCATTTGAATGGTGTAGCTTTTAAATTGATGAAATACTATCCGGGAGGCTCTCAGCTAATATGGGGGGGGTCTATTCTTATCGATTTTGATAGAATGAATGGATCTAAATTTTATATAAGGGTATTTGTTTTTCGCAAGATATATGTGTTAGAAATTTCAGCTCTCTGACTTCAAAATTAAAGCTGGCCTGCCGGAACCGGAATCCGATGGAGGAATCCAGCGGAGGATGTTACTCTCGTAATTTTTCTCCAAAACAATTTCACAATAAACTGTTCTAGACGCTTTAATAAACATCAATAGACATTTTCATAGATATTGATACCAAACTAGCATAGGACTGGTAGTACCTACAAGCATAAAAATCTTTTTTTGCAAAAAAATGTTTGTTGCGATCTCCATAAAGATCAATTTTGCTGAAATTCATTTCTATGTTGCTTTTATAATTCACTCAAAAGAACTATTGTAATTGTATATTTTAGTTAAAACTAAGATTGAAAATGAGTCTCAGAATCGTGTCCTTTAGAGATCTATTGTTGGATGTGAATGGTGCTATCCGAGGCATTGAAGTTTCAAATCCAATTCTATGTATTTGCCCACTGTACTCTGATGGATTTGTAAGAGATCGAGCTGTATGAAAGAGGCATACCAATTCTTATGACAAATTTAACATTAATATATAACTTTTAAATTTATTGTTCTTATTTTAACAAATCTGCGTAATTTTTCTTATATCTGCATCAGATTAATTTTTTTAAATACTAACATGAATGCTATCAAATTCAAATGTTTATCTTTCAGATTTTCCATATAATTTGCTCTTACTTTGTACACGGGGCAAAATGTTAGAATTTGCTGTATATGTTTTATATTTGAAAAATTGTTTCTCTTTCTTCTTAATGATTAATTATATATTTTTAATATTCCCCCTTAAATATATCATTTAATGACTATTAATCTTTCATCAAAATATTTAGCTTTGTTGTTAGCTGACATTGCAGTGAAAAAGTTAATTATAGTTTAAATTCCTCAAATACCATATCTGAACGCATTTTTGAATCCATTTAAAATATTTAATCCTTACTTGAATATCTTGCATACAGTTAGGTATACATGCGTGAGTATCAGACTTAACATTAGTAACATTAATATAATAGTGATATTAAAGATATTAATGTGTGAAAAAAATACCAAAAAATGGCATAAACAAAATATGAAGATTCTCGTTGTTTTAGGTTTTTTCGCCTTCTAATAACCCCTCCCGAATATTTGATGTTAGTCAAATGAAAATACCGAGCAATGTAAGCTTTTGTGACTTTTATTTGCTCAAATAAGGTTATGCATGTTTTAGCGCTAAATTCATTATTTTAAACCCAATATGGTAGTCAGGTCGCAGTTTTAAAAAAAAATCAATTCAGAATGTTAAAAATTAAATAGGGGTACCTTTACAATCAGGTTAGTTTATGCTAGTTGATGCTTGCTAGTTTATGCTCTTCTCCCAAAGGAAAATTTTAACTCCTGTAAAGGAAAATTTTGGCATTGTCTAGGCTTATTCGGCCATTCTGTCCGACTCCTTATAAGGAGAAGCGCAAAACATGGAAGGACAGTAAAAATAGCGACTTTCTGTATTCACTGCTCCTAATCAATTTTCATAATCAAACAAATTGCGTTGACCTAATGTTTACGAATATCTAATTTAGGTGACTTCTTAAATAAATTATCATGGATCAGATATTGAGATTTTTTATGACGAAATTTCCTCTTCTCACATAGATTAGAAAATATTGTTTTACTGTAACATTTGACAGGTAGATTCTTTAATTTTGACAAATTAGGTGGATCGTTAGTTGCCCTTGGATAGGTTGTAGCATAAAGAATGAGCTTTATAATAAGGAATATAGGAAAGTTAAATCAGTGCAAACTCAAATATGCATACTACGTGTGTACCACTATTTCTAATTTGCATTCTTCAAATATTTTAACCATGTACTTAATTTGCATTGATAAAATATGTTTAAATTAAACTAATTTTAAGTTATAAATTTGATCTTTAATCAGTTATGATAAAACGATTACATATAGTATAATTGCAGAATTATATATTCATTCAAAATTGAACGGACATCCGATTTCTATAATTTGACACTACTTTCTATAATTTCTATAGACTTCTGAAACCAAGTAACAAATATAATATAATCCATTGACATGCATTAAGTCAATCTCTTTAAACAAAATATATTATACTTGACAAGCATGGATTGGTTTCAACAAAAAATGCTCTTTGCAGAAAATATTTCTTAAACCATAAATCATTCAATAAAGAAATTAATTTTCTACGTACGACATTTCGTCACAGACACAATTACCATCACAACACTTGAATCACTCTGTCTTGTCATTGTAATGACATGCTCATTAAAATTTGTAGCTGACAGTGAAATAAATGTCCAAGTTATTTCATTCGGGTTACAACTGGCAGAGATAGTGGAGTCTGCGGTTCTAAAACAACCGATGCAACCCTGAGTTGTGGGATTGAGATTACAATCCGTGTCATATCCATTTGATAAAGATTCTATTTTTATTTTTACAAAGACTTCCCCACTCCAAGTGAGCTTAGTAGTTGCATTTTCTCCAATACAAGCAGTCACAGAACTTGGATGGACATTAAAGGCACAATTGTGTACTGTAATTATAAAAATGAGCTATTTTCTTCAATCTTAAACCTTATTTTTGGACACATTTTGTTATAAATTATTTTATGCTTACTTTAATTACTAAATTAATAATTCGTAAACCGATTACACGTTTTTTTAGAAAGGAATAACATAATTAATAAAAAACAATTAAAATGAGAATAAATTATTTTAATAAAAATAGAAATCAAACATACATTTGAGGATGGAAAGGAATAATGCAATCCAAATCAGCTTGGCGACCCTCATATTAAATATTAATCTTGTGAACATCATTTGAGTCACTAACAAAGACCAATTCCTATAGAATTATAGAAAGTGAGGTAAATTTTGAAAATTTGATGTTGAAAAGAACATGTTAATCTGAATATACATATGTGTTGCCGCGTTTGAATGTTTAAATATTTCATGATATGTGTAAATGGAGTAGTTCAATTAATAGAGCATTTATGAATAATTTTTGCGCGAATGTCATGGCCTACTTTAATGTAAATATTTGTAAATTTACTATTTCTTATGGTTAACAACAAAATATATAAATTTATTATTACAAATTAATTTCTCTCTAGGTATCTCATTGAGAATTATAAGGTTAATCTAATTTTCATTTGTATACTTGGATGTCCAAAAAAGAGTTTTTCATCTGGTGCCTGCAGAAAACTTTTTTAGGGTTTTTCATGAAAAACCCTAAAAGGATTGCAAATGTTTTAAACAATAATTAATGTTACATTTATTAGAATTGTTCTTAACAAGCTGCATAGTTAATGCTGCACACAATTTCTATCTCGAACTTGAAGAAATACACAAATTTTACTTCCCATTAACATTTTATTGTACATCTTGAAAAATGTAATAGTAATAAATATTCTACAGACGGTAAATATATAAACAATGATTAAAAAGCATAAATTATTTAAAAAATGGATAAATCTTCTTCCAAAAAATAGACTGCCGAAAATACTCTTTAGCAAAACAAAATAGTATAGAACAAACCAACTACACAAAGAATTTAAAATACAAAATTTCTTTATCAGTCTTCTTTGTAAATCTAGAAAAACTGATATTACTAGTATTTCATAACTGTTCACAACAATATTCAAAGGCTGCCTATTTGGTATTGATGCAACAACTGACATCATCAGTGATGGTATACTGGTGGATAGTCACTGGATTAGGAGTAAGGGCTGTTGCACTTAGGACATCTTTGAAAAGCTTTGACAACCAAACAGCACCTGATAAAGTACAATAAGAATATACATGAACAAATTTTTGAGATATGTTTAGCTTAAATTTTAGGTATTTTGAGACAATTTCTATACTTGAGTTTCATCAATATAAATAGATATTTTTGACATCATTTTTTTGCTTAAATTTTATCGATATAAATAGGTATTTTTGAGACATTTTTGCCTAAATTTTATCAATATAAAATTTTTGGCATCATTTTAGAAGTAGGCCTAGTTATTAAATCTATTAAAAATTAGAGTAACAGTAAGTGAATCTTACCAAGTTAATAAATCATTCCTTCTGTCACTCTGATCTTCGATACATGATTGATATATGTACATAATTTTACATAAGAGCATTTGTTAAAAAATGATGAATGTGAATATGGTTGCGCTGAATGTGTGTTTAGTTTATATAGCAACAAACATAGACATGCAAAATTGGCGCATGTTATGTCTATGGGTGTAGAATATTATAGTACCAAAAATATTGATCATAAATATATGACAAGTAGGTATAAAATAATGAAATACTATTTATAATGCTTAAATGTATACGAATACGCATGAAAGTTAGGTATCGTTATTGATATTAATTCTTTTGACAAACGAATTTTGAACGTTAAAATAAATTAAGTATGTCAGTGAACTAAATTTTGTCGCAAATGTTATGACTTACTTTACTAAATTATAGTACCAGATATAACAATAATGAATACTACTTTAATTAAGTATTTAATATATAACTGAATAATACCAAAGTAATATTTAGATATTATGTAACATGCATGAATAGATTTATTTAAATAATATTTTCTTGCTCAAATTGCTCAAGTCAAGATCGGTGCAGTAGTTTTGATTGGGCCCTAAAAAACGATTTTATTTTCGTAAATATTTTCTAAGGTAAAATGGAGAAAATGATTTTCTTAAAAAAAACTTCAATTAATAAACCATTCAACCTTTCCAAAACAGAATTGAATTCTAACTACTTTTTCTTCTATAAATATTTTTAACTTAGGGCTTTGTTTAGTTTTTATTCTTATGTTAAAGTATCCTTTTAAGTTTTAGGAAATTCCTATGTTTAATACAGCAGTCCAACAGAGTCATTATTAGCCGGGATTCGAACTCTCGACCCCTGGATTGGTGGTCAAGCGTTCTAACCATTTGGCTAGGTACTCTTGGGAATGAAATATTGTATAGCGCTGTATAGAGATATCTTGACTTTAAGTCACTCTGGCAGTGTGAGAAGTGGATAGTTCAATCCTACTGTCAGTAGTATGATACTGCTTCAAGCTAATAATTCTAAAGAATTCTAAAGAATTATTAGCTTGAAGCAGTATCATAATTCTTTAGAATTCTGTTTAATATCATTATGAAAGGCAGAGGCACATTTGTATATATACTTTGAAAAACCCTTTTTTGCAGAGTAAGGGGTTAGCGAATTTCTATCTACAAACTCTATCAAATTCTGAAGTCTCTAAAAAGCATGCATATACACTCATTTAGTTAGCGACCAATAATGCTTATTTAGATGCTGAACGCAGTTAGTGTTGTGGAAAGTTGTATGGACGATACACCACAACACCTTCCTATCAGTCACAGTCAATTCAATACTAATAAAAATCGATAGTACATTTGATGAATAATGCTGTGTTTTATTAAGCTGCCCTTATCCAGTCCATAAATGCTCAAATAAATTTTGTAAAATCATTGATTGCTTATCAGTCATCAGTGTGTTAATCTACTGCCCATAGAGATCTTAAATTACATGTCTATGGCACTGCCCTTCTGTGACTTTTTAAACCTTCAAAGAAATGAAATAAAAAGTGGTTATCTGAATTCCAATTTTAAATGAATTATTATAAATTTATAACAGCTGGCTAACTTTGCTTTCAATGATCTAGGTATGTAACTGAATATAACTGATATCGTCTATATACTTTTATGTATAATTGAAAAACAAAGTTAGCTAGCTGTTGTAAATTTATAATAATTCATTCAAAATTGGAATTCAGCTAACCACTTTTTATTTCATTTATTTGAAGATTTAAGCTGACAGACTTTTTGCCATTTTGGCTATAAAAAATATTTCAATGTTTATATTGTTTTAATTTTTATGATAAAAACATTTTGTGTTATAAGAATATATTTCACAATTTATATATTAAATTGACAAGTAACTAATTTTGACTATCGCTATATTTAATTCTACTATTGCCAACCCAAACCTTAAATTAATTTTTTTATAAATTGTACTTATTGCTCGTTTATTAAGTTTTCTTGCAATCAATTGTTTCACTCATAATCTTATATTATCACCACCCTATGTTTATGAATAGGATCATAAGATAAGATAAAAATGAAAATGATTCGCCGCTTATTATTCGATTTAATTTTTATTTATAATCTATAATTGCGCTATGCTCAAATGCACTATGACAAACACTGACTAACTGTACCATAAATAAATAAAATTGAAAGGAAAATACCTTATTAACTTGATATGACAATATGCGTGCAGCGATTTAACTTTGATAACTTGGCTTTAACTAACTGTCTATTTGTTAGTATAGATATGGCACAGATATTCACAGAAGGGCAGTGCCATAGATACATGTAGTGTAAGATATCTATGGGCAGTGCATTAATAAACTGACTGACTATTAGATACGCAGAACAATTACCTTTTCGCACTAACAATCTTTATTCTGATGTCTCAACGATCACAATTAATTATTGCATGCCTATGACAATTCCCAATCATTGTTAGCTAGGATGAAATATCAATAGTTCGCACTCTAACACTGATTATCAGCAATTTTACAAAATTTATTTGAGCATTACATAAATGTTCTATCAATTTTTATTAGTATTGATTGGATCGTGATCTGATAGGAAGGTGTTGTCATCAATACAACTTTCCACAACACTAACTTTACTGCGTTCAGCTGCTAAATAAGCATTAATGATCTCTAACTAAATGAGTGTATATGCATGCTTGATAGAGACTTCAGAATTTGATAGAGTTTGTAGATAGAAACTCGCTAACCCCTTAGATCCCCATAGCAACCGGACATCTAAGAATATGATATATTTAAAATCCTCGTATAGAGTTTCCTACTAGGAAGTAATTAATGAAAATTAGATAGACCTAATAATTTTAAATGAATAACTACTTACAGGCCGTTCCTATACCATAGAAAGCTCCATTGACACCGGACATCCAAATGAATAAGATATTTGAAATTAACCTAAGACCTAAAATTAGATAACAGATACTTTATATTTTTGAATGAATAACTACTAACAGGCCGTTACTATGCCATGACACTATAGGCAATATTGAGAAATATTGTATCGCATGTGAGGTCTTATGACATCACAGTCAACCAGAGTATTCTTAATTAGTTGAGCACCCAATTCACCAATTTGATTCATAGTAAAGCTAAAAATACTAAAATCGAGTAAAGCCTGGTTTCCCAAATTAAAGTTACGAGTTCTGATTTAAATTAATATGTATGTTGCAAGTGACAATTTTAAGTTACATGTTCGACGTCAATCTATGGTTTATTGCTTGTAAATTTCTTTATTGGGAACCAAGCATAGATGATAATAAGGTATTATTTTTTACAACTAAATCAATCAGTTGTAATAAGGGACATTAAAAACATTTTTTATATGTTTTCTACACAAATATTTTGAAATCATACTTACAAATATATGTATTGCTATTTATCTCTTGTTCTCTCCACTTTGAAAAGATGAACTATAATTGATAGAATTTAATATGATAGAGATTGATCATTTGTTTTTTTGGCTCACGTTCAAAGCAAACAATAGAATAATTATTACACCATGCTGCAGTTAAAACAAGGATGCCTATAAAAACTATGGGATGACAACTATAACCTGATACGTATTTTCTCTACAGTAAATCAATTTAATTTAACCAATAAGACTGTTAGATTTCCGTGAAATATGAATATGAGAAAGAGAATTGTAGCAAGATTATACTTTATAGCGATATCAATTAAGTAATCATGAATTAGAAAGTATGCAGCGGTATGACAATGTGTTGTGCCGTGCTAGCACAAAGGACGCAGACAAGCACCACAATCAATACTTCCTGCATCGTAGCACATTTAATTGCATTTTAGAATCCTGAATATTTTATAGTGCAATGGATGACAAACTACTTTGAATAGTAATACGATTACAATAATAATAATAATAACGAGTTAATAATAAAGAAGATAGAAACTGCAATGAACAAATGATATCATAACAAAGACAACAACATGCAATATTGATACACACAATTTATTAGCAAATAAAAATTTAAAATCATTTCTGTCTAATTAATGCTCTACTTCAGTCTTCTACATATCAACATATACATATACTTGGACACAAACAGCATTAAATTGTAAATTAAATTCATATAGTACTATCTTCAATGGAAAATAAACGGGGTAAGATGGTTGTAAAGTAACTATGCAAACCCAAAGAGCAAGCCGATTTAAGATGTAAATAAACACAAAACTAAAAAACTTTTAAAATTGAATCGTAATAAAGTCAAAACTTAATTCTTAATTTTTCTTTTCCAAAAAAATTAATATATAATTATAAAAAAAAGTTGTAGACAGTTCTTTATCCTGTAATTTCCACTTTAAAAAATTCAATTCGCTATTTCATTTTCAAGATATAGACTGAGAGAATTATTTTAAATTTTACATACAAAGGAGTCTTGTCTCATACGAAGACATTTCATTAAGTTCGATCATTTAAATCTTTATGTAAGCCTATGGATAAATTGTATCATGTTAAATATTAGCCAATCATAGATATGCAGATATGCAATATTGATGTCCTAAAAATGCCTTCATTTCAGACATTTACTACTAGTGCAGCCATGTGATGCCCGCCGCGCCTATTGAAACTAGAATTTGAGTAGGATCGATAAAGTATCAGTTTGCGCGCCAGTCGTAATTGAAATTGCTATCAAATAAATAATTTAAAAAAATAATGGTGTTGCAATTATATCAAATATTTTGTTAATTATGAAGTCCATATTCTAATGAATGTTTTAAATGTGTCATAAAATATATAATATGTAGATGAAACAAAATGGCGTTGGATACATTCCTATATTTGAGTAGAGCTTTAGAAAAATAATATTTTAAGCCGAAATACGGATTCATTGAAGATAATAGTTATTCTAAATTAATGATACGATCCCTCTAATTCTAAAGATTTGTTCAGTTTTCTGTGTCTCTTTGTAGCTCTGGTAACTATATATGTAATTCCATAGATTCGATGTAGGAATATGAATAATTGTAAATAGTTTTTATACATTAGAATAAGAAATTTAGCTAAAAATGATATCATTAATAAATGATCAGTGGCGGATTCAAGGAGGCTAAAGGGGTCTGAACTAAGTCTAAAAAATCGAATAAGTCAGTATTTTTGGTGTAGTAAGATTCTTTACAGATTCTTTAAAGAATCCCTAAGAATCGGGAATCCTTTAAAGAATCTGTAAAGAATCTTTGAGGAATCAGGATTTCTTTGTAAAGAATCCTGAGTAATTTCTTGCGACGTGCCTAACAATAATTGTTTATCCCCAATTTCATGATGTCATGCGAATAAAAGCTGAATTTAGTTTTAAAAATCAATTGTACATCGCTATACTCATGAATGGAATAGTCTGCTCGTCATGTAATTTGGTAAGTTCATGAATTGAAATACCTTTTTTTCTAATTACATTTTACCTATAAATGTGATCTAGGAAGATTTATTTGACTATTATTAATTTGTGAATTTATATAC
>JAYMFX010225937.1:0-10076 GCA_036784945.1 Monocelis spectator | reverse complement strand
AGTTTCGTCATCACTATGACATCTTGAACTTCACCAATTTATAATGGTGGAGATAGGATTTTTTGACGCTTGGTAGGCGGCATAAATCGATATGCAAATATCTACTAGCAGGAGGTTAGGTTACTCTATGAGTATGTGTATATTTACTATGAATGATAGAGCAATCTACCGCAGTCTTAAATAATGATGATATTCTAACTGTAGCACGCGTGGTGAATTAATGAATTCACAACACATTCATATTACTGATTGTGTGGTCGATAGATTAGGCGATCTTCTTAGGTGCATTGTAATAAATATAACCGATGACACATGACTAGACTGGACTGGAACAATAATGGAGATAATACGAGCCACTTAATTATTATCACAAAAATAATGTGCACAGTCAATGAAACAGATAGACGATTTGCAGAGAAGAGGTCAGACACACAGAATTAAAGAATTGGTTAGAACTCGCTACCTCTCGACTATAAACTAATAATGAATTATTCCTATAAAACTAAAATTAACAAAGCAATTGAATGAAATAGACTGAATAATACCCTCTCTGAGGCTGTAGCTAACAGCGTTCCTGGATAATTCAATGTTATGGCAGCGAGATCATTGTGATGGGCTCTCACATCCAAGGTGGGGGCGTCAGGCGTCCACAAATCAGCTAGACAGACCTGGCCAGGCTTCTTACCGGGGAATGCAAGCAGCGCTTGCTTACTGGCTTGACAAAGTGAAGCCAAACCACTTGGATTGTGTCCAGTCTCGTACTGATGCAGCTGCTCAGGGAATGCATCGAAATTGTAGATTTTAACGCAGGACTCCATGACTATCACGAGCCTAATAATTTTGACAAATATTTAATTATTCGTAGTTTGACAGTAAACTCTAGGGCAAAAAAATAATGCAGATTTATAACTGAGCCTACCTGTCCCGCCTCAAGCGTACACTCTTTATATCAGTGGCATATTCAAATTCTAAGACGAATTTCTTTTTGATATCATCCCAAACCATACTCCTGTTGGGCTTAAACCGTGGATTGTTACCGCCACCAAGAATGGCAAGGAAATTTGTACGAAATAACATCTCAATATATCCAACACCACTTCCTTCCTCATCTGAGAAATCTTAAAATATCCAAAACAATTTAAAAGTAGTTCTAGTAATCACAAATTAAAAACATTAAAAATAATACTTACTTTGCTTTTCCTTTTGCTTTAAAGGATCAGTGTTGAATATACGAAATCCATTCTGTATCCCAATAGCAAAGCATCCTTAAGTTAAAAAAAATCCTATTTTTATACATAGAAAAATTTACATTTAAAGACAGTGTATATAATGCCAGTTTGCACTTAACACTTTTATAAACTCCCAATTGATAATTTTATTGGGATATAATGACAGGGTAATATTTTAATGTTGTTAAACAGTGTATCATTTCTGTTTAACTACATACTAGACACATTCAGTTAGGAGATTAGTTGAACATTGAATGTACACAAATCAGATTTATTAAGTATAATGCACTGGTCTTGTAAGAGTGAGTAAGGAGAGAGGTAGATCATAGTGTTGATAAAAGGATTATGATGCAGTTATTTTGCAGTGAAATTGTTATAAAATGAATTAAGGTGAGAATATAAATAGAACTACATTATAGTACATACATAATTGTGAAGTAATATTCTAAAAACAAATAATCAAAAATTTGCATATAACAATATGTTTTGTACTTTCTGTACTGTAATAAGAAAAAGGTCATAGTCTTGATTGTTTTATAAAACTTTTGGGAGTGAGGTATTATTTTAATAAAAGAACAATTATTGGATATTTATTTTTGATACTTATTGAATATTAAAACTGAGTTGTAAGTTTTTAATAGTAGTTATATATTGTGGATTAACAAAATAGCTTTTGATAATAAAGTTTTGGTATTTGGTCAAGCCGGAATAAATAATATTCATAATATTAAGATAATGTATTTAACACTTTTGTAATCTCTATACAAATAGCGTTATGAACAAATTATAGTGATATCTAGCCACTATTTATTAGTCAGTACCAAAGTGACAAGTTATGATGGGTGGGAGGAAACGGAGATAGTGAACTGGGATGAAATTGTGTGGGTGAACTTCATGAGCGAATAATAAAGTTAAGAACGCTAATAAAATACCGATATTACATAAAATCAAATAAAAAATTTTAAAAAACTAAAAAAACATAAGAAATGCATAAAATAAACCTCCTAAAAAAGAAACTATCATTCAACAACAAAAACCAAAAGAATAATGTCTCATATTAGAAATTTACTCCATAAGGCTATCTTGTCACGGCAATTGAGTTCTGGTTGATGTTCTTTTATCATCAATGCCTCCTTGATTCATAGTGAAACTTTATCTTTTGTTTCTGCCATGTCTTGTATTGAGGTTTATTTTTTGCATTTCTTGTTTTTTATGTTTTGATTTCAAAAGGTTTTAGTTTTTAAATTTTTTTTTTATTTGATTTTATGTAATATCGGTATTTTATTAGCGTTCTTAACTTTATTATTCGCTCATGAAGTTCACCCACACAATTTGATCCCAGTTCACTCCCATTGAATGTAACAGATATAATAGGGCACAGTCGTTGTAATGTATTATACCTTTAATCTTGAGAATGGTCAGGTAGACCAAAATATATTGATTCAATACAAAAAATTTCTTCTTATTTTTACCTTTTAATGCAACTAGGCTCAAACAGTGTTTGGTGATTAAATAGTCGTTTTTATTTGCAGTGTACCAATTAGATTTGGGTATTTCCATTATGTTTTTTTATAACTTGACTGATCTATTTGTCAATATGGTTTGACATTTTTAATTTGTAGTGTGAAATTGTGATTGATATCAAAGTCAAACTGGAATCATTGTAAAATATGCAAGAAAAAATGTCTTGCATAGTTTTGATGAAGATTGTGATTGGTAGGAATTTTGATATAGAATGCCTATTTGATTCATATTTGAACCATTCTAAAAGTGCCTATATCCTTATATCGCAAATTAATAACTTCAAACCTTATTGTAAAAATTGGGTACTTGAAAGTTGATAGGTATTACACAATACAATAATATCAGATCTTTTCTAATTTGATTGATGTTTTGTCTATGATTGGATGTTTATAATTTGCAAACAATAATACTGATCAGAATGAATTTTACTGTATGAATTTCATTGAATTTATAAAACTGAAATATTAAAATAAAAATTCATATTTCATTTTATTGATTAAAATATTTTGTTTTTCAAAAGCATATAAAATCTATAGCAAAGTTCTACAAACTTAAATGAAAGTGTTTTTTACCTGCATCTTGGTTAAAACCTACGAATAATAAATTAGAGTTTGAACAACTTTTGGAAGGTAAGCTCAAACTCATTACAAAAGTGAATATTCAATATAAGTTTTTATTCCGTTTGACACAAATAAATTACATCTGGATAATTTTAATAAGACATTAGATTATAAATAAGACATTTTAAAACAATATAAAAATATTGGTCTTGAAAATATTTTGTTATATTGTTTCTTAATAGGTTAAGGGTTTAGGGGTTAGAGTTAATTATAGCCAGAGAGCTAGGTAATCATCTTTATATAAATTTATTTATTCCAATGATTAAATTCATACTCGACTTGCCTTTTATCAGTCGCATCTTTTAAAGTAGGAATGGGATTATAATTTTGTATACCGAACACGTTTACCTTATCGATAATACACTGACTCTTGTATTGATCTAGGGTCGAAATTAGTCCCCTCTGGTACATTTTGTTATTAAAAGAAAGTTGTCGGATGGTCAAATTTGTTATATTTTACCTACGCATATTTTGGACCATGAGAGGAATTAAAAAATGGTCGATTTTTTGTAGTTGCAAAATAAAAGATTACATATTTCAAGAATTATTCAGACCACGAGGATGAAAAGGGTCTGAGAGGGCGTAGCTATAAGTATGGGGAGACGAACACATTGTGTTTGATTCTAACTATGTGGGACATTTTATTTTTAAATTCATAAAATGTTATAAAAAAAGTGGTTGCATAATTTCGGAATAATTTAAGGCAGTTCTATATATTTGCATTATTTGTTCGAAAATATAAACTATAATAAATTACATAAAATATTCAACAGTTTTATCTAATAATTCACACTCAAATCAGAAGTCGTTTTCACTTTTTTTCACCAATTCTTGTCAATTTTGAGGAGAAGTCAGTTTCTATCAACTTTTCGCCACTGATCAATTCTGTCACTTTTTCACCTAGAAAATAAATTTATAGCACAATAGAAATGACAACCGGTAGTATTAAGTATCGATCGAATATCTACCAATGAAAAACTGTCGGATTTTATATCGATGGACATAATTTGCCATTATAAGCAATAGACAGAATCAGCCATAGATCTCTATGGAATCAGCAATATACAGGGTCGTCGAACCTGTCCCGAACATAAAGAACAAGTGAGAAGAACTTTACGAATAAAGAACTTTCTTAAAAGTAGAAAAATATAAGTTTTAAGATCATTTAAGATTTAAGACTCGCAGGCACAGTTTTATTTATGATGATCCTTCATTATTAAATCTCCAGTCTCAGATAACTCTATATGGTTCAATGCGATATTATATAATTGCAATTAAAACAGACAACGATTAATAATTCCCAAAGAGGCTGGTGATTTTCGCTAGACTGACAAAGAATTTAACAATTCATTATTTACACAGCATCCACACCCTATTCGAAATGAATTTGATAAACAAAAGAGCTGAGCAGACAATACCAATTACCTCTTTCATGAGACACAAGAGCGAGATTCTTTCCATGATGTTCGCAAGTACAGTTGGCCCGAGGTATGTTATTGATGAGACAGGTGAAACCGCTTGTTCCTACTTCTCGGCAAGTCTCATCACTGGACTTACACACTGCACAGAAATGTGAAATGAAATTCGATTACAATATTTCCTAATGAATTAATTCATAATTTTGTTAAGTGAACCTCACTTTTATTGACTACGTTAGATTTTCCTTCAATGCATTCCAAAGTGTAACAGTCCACTGTCCAGCGAGTACCGGTTTTGTGTTTGATCTTTGTGATTGGTTCTTCACAGTATTCACCGAGACCGGTTTTATGATTATCTATAAAGAAGAGTTACAGTTTATCTGGGGATGGTGACTTTGGATTCCTAAACTTGAAACTATGCGTTACAGACACGCAGCAAAACCCATACATGTTAAATATTAATTGAAGCATGAAATAAAGGCAGTGAAAAAAAGTTTTTATAATTCTTTCCCAACACTTTACATTTTATCTAAGAAAAGAGAAAGCTTCAAATAAACTGATTTACTTTCATCGCCAGTGACTTCTCCACTGACCGCTTGATTCTTTCCATAACCATAGCTGTCAGCTGAACAAATGCATCGTTTATAGCGCTTTCCATCGATAATGCACGAGTAGTCATCTGCCATAAAGTTGACACACTGCTTGTCAGCTGTTTGACACTCTGAAGTAAAAAAAAAAAAAACGTTTAGGCAAGCGTACACAAACGCAGTACTTCATATCTAGATTTTGATAATTAACAGCTTAAAAATGCATAATGAGAAGCATGAGAAAGAACATAATATAGGGAAATAAACGAGAATCTATTGATTTCATTGTCAATGCTCGCAACCACTAACTAACTGCACTCCATAACAGCTCACAATTCTTCACAAAGTTACCACGAATCTCATACGTACAGTTACAGTATACGTCTAAAAGAGATTCGATAGATCGATAAGGTGATTGATAAGGTCTGCGGAGATATTTGTTGTCCTTTCACCAGGATCATGCCATTCTTCTTGAAGAGATGTCAAAAACTCCTGTGACCTTATTTGTTAAACAAAATAGTGTGACGTCAATTCAAGATTTGTTTTTCTCAAGAAACTGTAAACAAACGAATACCCCAACCTAAACTAAAGCCTCAAAGTTAAGAAGTGGATATTCCATAATTGTATCTCACTGGCAGTGATGCTGATTGTCCCTGCATTACAGATGATGTCATTGCAGTTGTGACTCCACATCTCTCCCTCGGTGTAAACTTTACCGTCAGTAAATACACACTGCTTCTTAACAATACTCTCTGAAATAGAAATACATAGAGAGTTTTATTATTCTAAAATAGTTAATTTTTCTAATGAAGAAATGATTATTTTCCTGAAATTGGAAAAGTAGCACTTTTCCGTACGAGGATTATAACAAGAGAGCGCAGCGATCGAGGTACAATAAATATCCATACATGCATAACTTACTGCAATAAGAAAAGTAGCTCGGATAGTAATCCCTGTAGTGAGAACACCAGCGGTAACCGCCTCTATCCTGAGTGCAGGCATAGTGCCATCCCTTATCGTATTTGAATGGGAAATCGCATTGCTTTCCATCTTCCGTCAGGGTTTCATTAATAGCTTTCTCTGTAAATAAATAAAGACTCATAAAGAATACATTCCATACAAAGTCTTAAGATTCAATGATTCATTTATTGTTCTGCAAATGATATTTTGTTTATATCTAAGACTTTAAGAGCGTTTTAAATAGAATGCTTATCCGTTATTTCATTTGCCGACAAAGCAAAATAGACATATTATGTAAATATAAAGTAACCTTTATTGAAAGAAATGATGGTGTATTTGATTTGCTGCTGATATTGGCCAGTCTTCTTTTCAAAATATTTCGACACATGACATCGACACTGCCAATGCAAATCTCCTTTAACTTGACAGGGGAAGAAACTGTTCTCCTTGTAGCAGTCACCGTCAAAACCCAGACACTCTAAAACAAAGATCAATGCCATAGAAAGGCAGTTTTTTGAGGCAGACCTTTCTGACTTTCTGGCATAATTAATATATAGTTTTGTTTCACTATACTAATAAATTAATTATAAATTAACCAATTGGTCGTCATAGTACCCATCATAGATATCAGACGTATCCATAAAGTGTAGGTACCATAGACATACAAAATATACTTTATACGCTTGCAAATTCCGGGTCAAATTCTATGGAAATACACACACCCTTAACAACCCTACAACTACCGGTTGGTATGAGGAGTTTCTAAGGGGGTGGTTTAACAAAGTCTATGGGAGTTTGCAAGCGAATAGCATATACCTAAATGCGCCTGAATACTATCTCAAAGTAATAATACGCTTGAAAACTCCCATAGACTTTGTTTAGAACACCCTTAGAAACTCCCCATACTGGTAATTGTAGGGTTGTTAAGGGTGTGTTTATTTCCATAGAATTTGCACCGGAATTTGCCAGCTCCCAAAATAAGCTCACTTGTATTTTCCACCAAGACTCCCTTTTCAGTACATTTGAATTCAGCGCATTGACTAACCCAGGTGGCATTGACGGCATACAATTGATCATCGAATGAGCAGTATTGCATTTTAGCGGTAATAGCTAAAACAATTTGCAACAAAAGGCATAAATAGGTAGTAGGTAAAAGATAGTAAAAGATCAAATAAATTAGGTAGGTATCTATATGGGAGATTCAACATTTTGATAAATTTCATAATTATCTATATATAGGTATACATAAAACTTGGATTTATTGTATGTTGCAATTTATTTTCAGATAATAACTGAATAAATAGTGAATTTTGTGTTTTGTTTTATTTATATAGAAAACGAGACACTTACATTGACAGACATTATCCTTGAAAACGAAACCGGATGGACAACTAATCACTGAAATAAAACAAAAACATGCATATTATTTGCATGAATATGATTTGTTTTTTGAGGAGAGATTTTGAAATTATAAAACTCACAAGGATCTGACTTTTCATAGACGAGTTTATGAACAGTTTTGATGAAAGAGTAAGTCACTGTGATGACATTCTTTTCCAATTCTTTCTCTTTGAAAATTGGCTTCCACGTGTTGATAGTGTGGTTGTAGCCGATGTGGATTACAATCAGACTGCCATCTTTCTTGATTTCATTCACCTAACAAATATAATAGAGTTTTATAGAGACTGTCTTCTATATTTTAGGAACAGTTTGAGTCATTTGAATAGAGGTATTTGCTCTTGAAATTATGATCCATCCATGCATTCCCGGATTCCGTAACCATCCTTAATTTCTATGAAATACAAAATGATACCTCTTGTTTTATCTTTTCCAATTTTTCTGGATTCTCGGTTAAAGATGTTGCGGTGACTAAGAATACCAATTTAGTTGCATTCACTTGACCTTGACTAGTGTAAAGTTTTCTCGCTTCGGTTAAACCAACTTCAAGATCAGCCTTTCCACCTTGATATAACAAACAAAATACACAAATATATTAATTAAGCAGCTCAGTAGCTCTCTCTGTACTGAGTGTTTATCTGAAATGGTTCTCTCTCTCTCTCTCTCTCTCTGTACTGCGTGTTTATCTGAAATGGATCTTTCGCTCTCTCTGTACTGCGTGTTTAACTGAAATGGATCTCTCTCTCTCTCTCTCTCTGTACTGCGTGTTTATCTGAAATGGTTCTCTCTCTCTCTCTGTTCTGCGTGTTTATCTGAAATGGTTCTCTCTCTCTCTCTCTGTACTGCGTGTTTATCTGAAATGGTTATCTCTCTCTCTCTCTGTACTGCGTGTTTATCTGAAATGGTTCTCTCTCTGTACTGCGTGTTTATCTGAAATGGATCTCTCTCTCTCTCTCTGTACAGCGTGTTTATATGAAATGGTTATCTCTCTCTCTCTCTGTACAGCGTGTTTATCTGAAATGGTTCTCTCTCAAGCTACTGAGTGCCCTTCTAAGAGTATAATATGATATAGACTGGAGATAACCGTCTATTCCGTGCATCAAAGATTTTCCAGCGAACATATTTAATAAGAATGCCTTCTTGTCTATCAATATTTTTCAATGGACTCACCTAAATAGCCTAATTTCCTTTCAGCTTCAACCGCAGTTTGTGAATCCGACCTATTGAAATTAATTTTAAAGCCATTGTCGCCACCCAATTGTAACCCAAAGTAGAGTTTCTTCACGGTGGTTGAGTGAGAGCTGTAGTCAGTAATGATTGACTCGACCATCCCTTTCACATCCCGGAATAAGTTATTCAACAGCTTATCACTAGTATCAATCACAAACACGAGATCAGCTTTGCGCTGTTTCTTATCCTCTGTTTCGATCACTGAAAAATAAGAAAATGAGTACATAATGAGAAAATGAATATAATTTAAGAAGATATTAATATCAGTACATTTTCATATACATATATACATACGTATAAGTCATTTTCGCTTTGAGATGTCAACTATAGTCACAAAAATGTTAACTGACTGACATATTTGCTTATAGCTCTGTACTGTACTGCGTGTTTATCTGAAATGGATCTCTGTCTCTCTCTCTCTGTTCTGCGTGTTTATCTGAAATGGTTCTCTCTCTCTCTCTGTACTGCGTGTTTATCTGAAATGGTTTTCTCTCTCTCTCTCTCTCTGTACTGCGTGTTTATCTGAAATGGTTCTCTCTCTCTCTCTCTCTGAACTGCGTGTTTATCTGAAATGGATCTCTCTCTCTCTCTCTCTGTACTGCGTGTTTATCTGAAATGGTTCTCTCTCTCTCTCTCTGTTCTGCGTGTTTATCTGAAATAGTTCTCTCTCTCTCTCTCTCTGAACTGCATGTTTATCTGAAATGGATCTCTCTCTGTACTGCGTGTTTATCTGAAATGGTTCTCTCTCTCTCTGTACTGCGTGTTTATCTGAAATGGATCTCTGTCTCTCTCTCTCTGTTCTGCGTGTTTATCTGAAATGGATCTCTGTCTCTCTCTCTCTGTTCTGCGTGTTTATCTGAAATGGTTCTCTCTCTCTCTCTCTGTACTGCGTGTTTATCTGAAATGGTTTTCTCTCTCTCTCTCTCTCTGTACTGAGTGTTTATCTGAAATGGTTCTCTCTCTCTCTCTCTCTGAACTGCGTGTTTATCTGAAATGGATCTCTCTCTCTCTCTCTCTGTACTGCGTGTTTATCTGAAATGGTTCTCTCTCTCTCTCTCTGTTCTGCGTGTTTATCTGAAATAGTTCTCTCTCTCTCTCTCTCTGAACTGC
>JAYMFX010225926.1:0-10076 GCA_036784945.1 Monocelis spectator | reverse complement strand
TATGTGATGATTTAGTAATATTTCGACACCAACTTTATGAATTCCTCCACCAAAATTTGATAAAATCAAATAACTTACTGCTCTCAGAGAATAATGCCCTCCTCCCTATTAGAAATACAAATAATCAATAGATGTAAAAATTGTACACGACTAACAAGAGATATCCTAAATCAATCGATTAGGAAAAATTCAAAATTAACAGATCCTCAATAGAATCATTCTTATGGTACCAATAATTTTATTCGATAAAAGGGACGAGAATAGGACAAACCTACTGTCATTAGCACATTTTGAATAATACGCAGGGGTTAGATACAAAATAACAATCTATAAACTCTTCTCTTCAAGAGTGATTACACATTGTTTCAGCCCCATGCCATTTGCAGTTTATTGGGAAACATAAACGGATAAAACATTGAGAATATCGATTTCATAAAGGGTTAGTCTTTATTATGATTGGATTCTGAAGAGTTTTGATCTGTTGATGGTATCTTTTTTAAATGATTCATTCAAAGGCAGATAAGCAATCCATAACTATATGGGTTTAATTAAAAAGTTCAGTTGTATTCGAGTGGTTAGAAAATGAAAGGGGCATAAACAAATAAAACTAGAGAAATCATTAATTAAGAAACTACAAAGAAAATGCTATATTATTACAAGTATCATGCGGAGAGCCCTGAAAGACCACGCACTAAGAAGAGAAAGTTTTAGAATTTAAATTATTATTATCTCTTCATTGAAGTATTTCTGAGGAGAAATTGTAGATAGGTTCTCTTCTTCTGAGATATATCTCGTAAAGAACGACGATTAGAGCGATTAGAACAAAAGAGATCTGTGATTGTTTTCGTGCTGAATTAAATTGTGTAATGAAATATTAAACCACGTTCATCTCTCATAGAATTGGGGCTTCAATTCCAAAATCACTCAAATTCATGAAATAATTTTGTAATATTTAAATCTGGAATAATAAAAGGGCAATCATTAAATTTATCAAATTATTTCTCTCTAATATTAGATTGGAGCCATGTCCATGATTTAGAGAGAGGGGCTACCTTTAACATTGGGACTATTCATTCGAAAATGTTTAAAGATAAGATATAAACGCACTCGATTAGCAAGATATAATGACAAGACGCTTGTCAGTAACAAACAGTAGAAATGTTGATCCAAAAGTTCCAACCGGAACTGTTCTTGTGTCCAACCGGAACTATGATATCATAATATGAAATAGTTAACTGTTCAAAAAGATCGGTAGTGCTCAAGCAGCATAATGTGGAAAGAAAAATGATGACCCAGATAATATCCAATTATCACAGTAAGAAGAAAATGAGGTAAGAAACAGTATGGAATTGATAATTGGGCACATAAAAATTTGATCTAATCTTATTTTTCACAAGTAGTAATGTTGGAATTTATAGAAAGGAATTGATCAAGGAACTACATAAACTTTCTCAATCATTACAGGAGAAATATAAGAAATTACCCTTCGTTTAACATTAACAAACGGATTGAGTCGCTCCACCGTAGAACTGAAACAAAAATAAGCAACATATATTTTGAGCAAATATAATAAAATCTCAACTAGAAGATGAGACATAGAGGTCTACTGAGAGATACGTGATATTTTCACTTTCAAGGATTTCAACAACCATTGATCAAAGCGACTAATGATAAGATGATAGGAATGACCTTCATGACCTGAGAAGTTCATGAAAAGAATGCAGAAATAAATTATTGTCACAAATCAACAATAATCGACTTATTTCAAGTAATTCCACAAGCCGAGAGCTTCCTCAAACCGGGAAGACATGGTACTCATTCATCTCAAAGGATTGGTTGGTGCTTGGACGCTTTCCGATAAACATACATCCTTATAAAACTTCATCTTGAAACCTCTTTGAAGACTTCTAGATGGATCTTATTCTTCGTCCTGCAGATCTAACAGTATCTATCTCTATCATAAGACCGTTTTCTGATGCTTGGTTTTAGTAAGCTCGAACTGCTTTAGAGTCTTGTTGATCTTCACCCAAGCATGATGTCGACCTGCCAACACTCTCAATTCCTTCTCAGACCACCTGGCCTACTCGGAGTTGTCGGCCATCTTAACCTTTAAGATTCAGCTCGTTCAACTCTGTGAAAGTGAACTCCGAGCTAGGACATGTTAGGACATGAACTTCTTTAAGGGACGATATCTCTTACGTTAATGTGATCTGCATGACGACGCTGCTTTTGCTTTAGTTGAGACTGAAATAAAGAGATAAAAGTGATTGATTCACTCACTCATATTATAGAAAAGTATTAGAATGCTTGTAGTCTAAGCAATCCTATGCTGTATCAAAGATTATTCATAAAACCAATTGACAAATACTGAACAGGTAAAATAATCAACTTACAGCTTGATGCAGAATTTGTGGCTATAGCGCAGCAATGGCCGAAGCCACAGTTACTTTATCTTCATTTCTTGGTGATTCTGTTGTAAAAATTGAAAACAAATGAATAGAATGATTATATGGCGATTGAACTTCATTGGTTATTATAATATGAAATAGGTAATTTGTTTATGTCTAAAACTTCCATGAAATTTCTATGATTCAGCGTTTCTACCACATCTCGAAATCGTCTTATCAGGGTTATAATGCTGAATATCTCTTTTCGATTTTTTGAAGTGAACTCCAATATTGCAAAGCAATGTTGTTTATTTGATTAATAATAATTAATAATAATAGTATTTTTTTTTAGGTCATCTATAATCAATCGATAAAGAAATGATCTCACTGAATTCCATGCCTTAACGTGTCCTGTAAAGGAAAACACTTGTGCTTTAAGAAAATGGTGATGCTGCAACCATTGTGGAACAGAATATGCAGGCAGCATGCTGATTTTTCTCTATGTCAGAATCGCTAGACTGATCATCCCCTATCTTTAACCATACTTGAAGCGAAAGATTATACGCACTTTTATTTTTGGGAACATTCGAAATCAAAGTGCTCCATCATCTTTCATAGCATTCCTTTTGTTCCTAACTAATTGAGATTTTATGTAACTTTATTATTTTTCCTATGTTTTAATTTGTTATTTTGAATATCTATAATTGCAGTTATTACCTATAATTGTACTTCATCTTTATTTTAATTCTATAGTATTTCCAAATTTGACCAATGATCAGAAAACTTCGAAATCAATAAAGTTTTTTAAAAACAGTCTGTCACCTTTTTCGTTTCGTTAATATATAATAGATAGAAATAGTTAATAGAAATTATATTACTCCAACATATCTATGTCTGATATTTCGTAATAGGACTGTTAAGTGACCCTCCAATTCTATGGAAATTTAGACTTCCCTTGGATACTACATAATCTCTGTATGCTCATCGTATCCAAGGAGAGTCATTTTCTATAGAATTAGATTGTCACCTTATTTAATGTATTGACAAAATTATCTGGGTCAATATCGTTGACTTTCAGTTATAGTCCGCTTTTTCGTGATTCAGCAAAATCCAAAGACTGATTTACATAGATATGTCGAAATATAATAAAGTTATTCCTCAAATGATATGAATAACTGTATATTATAGACCACAACATGAACCATAAATAGAGAAAATAACATACACTCTAATCAAAACTATAATATAGAAAGGTTTGAAATTTCGATTTATTATATAAAAGTTGGGTAAAACGATGAAATGAAATTTTCAAGCTAAACTTGTTAGCTGATACTGATACTGATATGTTATAGGTTACTGACCTCTTCTTGATTAACTGGATTCAACCACATTGATTATTAAGCAATTTGCCACTTAAAAACATTCCTATATATATATATATTGATTTGTTTTAAGATAGTAAGTGTATTTACCTATATATTATGCGAACCCGGGAAATCGTGGTAAAATAGATTTTTCTAAAATGCATAAAAAAATGCAAAAATTTCTATTTTCTATTCAACATTTTTTGATATAGGTAATACTGTTATAACGATTACCGTCGATGAATATCGTAATAACAGTAATAAATCATCACATCACAGAATTTGTAATTTACGTCACATTTCTCAAAGATTGTCACTATTGCTCAAAAACTATATACTTTATACATTGTCTTTACATGAATAAATTATCTCTTCAATTACAGCTCTTCTTCACAGCTATTCAATTATAGAATTAAATTATTTTGCCAATCATACTACCTTTTATTTTAATAGTAGTATGCTTTGATAAATTATAAAGTAAATAAAAATACTTAGTAATTGCGAAAATAGTGCGAAATCATTTTATGAGCATTAATGTGCAGCATGTCCATTCTAGAAGAGGAAAGCACACATCGGATTTTTATGAGCAGGCGACCATGGATATTTACATACCATGGATAGTTAAATAATTTAAAATTGACGGATGATAACAATTTAATAAAATAATTCTGATATTACATACTTGTATGGTATTA
Source organism: Monocelis spectator (assembly GCA_036784945.1). Lineage (NCBI taxonomy): Eukaryota > Metazoa > Platyhelminthes > Proseriata > Monocelididae > Monocelis > Monocelis spectator. Next base: position 5,630 of record JAYMFX010225926.1, on the reverse strand, counting down.
GATAAAAATGAACATTTAATCGTAAATAATTAAAATTTATTTACTAAGCTTTTATTGTTATTAAAAACGTATAAAGTATTTATATACTAAAGAGTATAAGTACTAAAACGTAACTTAAGAATCTGGAGAATTAGAGAAAAATATTCGAAAGGTTTTAAAAAATATGCAGAATGATGTCCATGATGTCAGTGATACCTATACTGCTTGACATGATTGTTGAAAATATTAATTTAATACCTTTGTTATATAAAGTTAGAATACAGAAAATTATTTATATAAAGCAATTCAAAAGTATTACCATTCTATAAAAAAACTATTAAGATTTACATAGTATACATATAATTTAATGAATTTGAATGGAATTGAATATTACTAATATTGTGTGCTACTACCTACTATTATATTCTGCTATAGTCTCAGGGGGTTCAAATATGGGTTCCGATAGATCAGATATTTAATTGATAAGAGTAGGCTAATTTAAATGAGGTAGGTGTATATGATATCGTCTTAATCATTTTTTAAAACATGCTTCATTTTTAGATTTATAATTGATAAACGAAATACCTAGAAGGTAAAAATAAACAATATTGTTTACGTCTATATTTCGTAAAATGAATTAAAATGAACTCGTTTTGATTTTACTGTACATATACTGAATGATTATTTTGTGATATACTTAATGCACGTATAGTAACTGCATTTTAACAAATCCATACCCAATTTTCGTCCGGTAAAAGTGCAATACGCTCCACTAGTCTGACATTGGGTCTTGCAAGAACAATTTATTCAAGAATATACAAACAAACAAATAGCTACATTCTATAATATGAGACTTTGCTTTGGTCTATAGCTGTTGCTCTAGATAACAATTATATGCATTCATGAACTATTTGAACGTATGTATTCAATTTGTGTGATATTGACGAAAACACCCCGCCTAAATGCGTCAAACTTAACAGGCAAAGTCTCTTTTATATTTATGCAGGCTTATTGCACGCTGATCTTTGATCCTTTCTATATTATTCTTTGTAATTTCACGGTCCTGTAAACTATATACATATCAAATCAGAAATCTAGTAACCAATTGAAAATTCCATGACGACAATAGTTCTTCTGCATTCAGACAGCAGTCTGCGGAGAGGCTATTTAAGAGGAAGTTTGCTCATTATCATTCTGATAACAGAAGACAAAAAAAGATTTCTTTAGCTTCATTAAATAAAATTAGGGAAAATAGACTAAATAAAGAAGAATAATAATATTGTTCTATACTCATGGAAAATAATCAAGGAAAAATAAATTTAGATACCGCTTCCGTCGAATCAGGATTTTCTGACGATGACAGAAGTGTAACCCAAAAATTTTTAAGCATTTTAAAAGTCGCGATCAATGCTGGTGTAATCTTGGGATTGATGTCATTGATAATCTACATGTTGCTGAGGGTTCCACCAACCAGAGAAATACTCGTCTACAGAAATCATACTCAAACCATTACTGTGGGGAGGCAAGGACAAGAAAATAATAAGGCGTTTGGAATGCTCAGCAGAAGTAAGCATATCGTTTTTAATATTTAGTATCTTATTTGCATTAACCTGTTTAACTGTGTACATAGATTACTATGCATACATTATGTAGTAAGCACCATAGAGTAATAATAGAGCGCATAGAGCACTCTAGAGCACGCATAGATTTAGAATCTATGACATAGAAAAGTTTAGATGGAGCATACTGAAGCCTAATGTACATCAATGGTTTTGTTATATAATATCCGCGCAATTTTTATGCTGGCCTATAATTGATATATCATCATTTTCATATATTAATAAGTATCCATAGATTAACGACTCTTGCTATAGTAGATATTTGGATATCGATAAGTTCCTACCAAGCGTCAGAAAATCCTATCTCCGCCATAATAAATTGGTGAAGTTCAACATGTCATAAAGACGAAACGCAATATCGGATTTTAATAATTCTTTTACTAAATTAAAGTATAAAAAGGTTTTATCGGTCATAGAGAAAATTATAAACCTCAGGCCTTCGCCTTCGGTTTATAATATCTCTAATGACCTCAAAAGCATGAATTATCTAATACATAATGAATGTACACCTCGAATTCAAATTGAGTTGTAAACAATCAAATTACGCTGACAAATGTTCGTTTCATTTAAGAATCAGCCCTTTTAATTATCTCACAATTAAAATACGTGAACTTGACCTAGTTATAAAATGCACAAAATAAATAATTAAATGACAAAGACAGATTATTGCAATCTTTGAATTTTAAAAATCATTTAATATCGTTAATATTTTTAAGTAAGTAACCATTTTGTTTTATTTATAAATTGATACGAAATTGAACAAGATTGATAAACGATTGACGTGACAATTTGACTGTTTGGAACTAGAAATTTGAATTCGCGCTGTAAATTAAAAGAATAACTAAAACAAGAAGACATCATTATCTAAACGACTAACTGATTGAAGTTTAGCTAAATATCTATGTATATAAAAATTTTAATCTGTAAATTTGTAATTTTTTTATTTTATTAATTGCATCATGCATGTAAACTTTTTAGGTCAATTATTGAAAATCTTTCAAAAATGAATGATGAAAGTTTTATTTATTATTTTAGTGGGATTTCCCAAAGTCATAGCATATCACAATCTCTACAATAAAATATTCGCAAAAGAATACTTGGAAGAGGTGTATTCTGCACAGGAGGCTGTTGAAAAATGTCACCAAAATAAGCCACCAAATATGAAGATGGCGGATCTTTGTAAACATTACGACTTAGATATTTCATTGAGACTCTCTAAAATTTTAAGTAAGTTAAATAAATACTTTAGTTTCAAAACATTTTTATATTAACCTAAAGAGATTTGACAGTCTTTTATTTATCTTTGCACATTGTGACTTATTAGGCTGTTATGCCATAAATTTTATGATAAATGAATACTTATTCTGAAGATATATTAAATAAAGCGTTGATGGTTTTTCTTTTCATTTCAGAACCTTCGAAAAATTTATATCTTATCCAAGAAAACAGCGACGTGAAAAATAATGAATTGTTAAAACTATTTCTAAGGAAATCTAAAGACGTGAGCGATCATGAAAGGGCATTGGTGAATTTTCCAATCAGTGACACATTCATAAATAGAATTCTAAACAGAACAGGACCCACCAAAGTATTATGTCTTGTGCTACGCTCTGGCGAATATAATTTTTCTTATAATTGCAAGCGAAAGCAAGGTTTCGTTTGCCTTTATGAGAAGAAAATGACTAATAAAAAGAATTAAACCAATAATACATTATTAAATTAGCATGGAATTTTTAAAATGATAAACCTACATAGCTTACATACAATACCTATTATATACATATAAGTGCTTCATAATGTGTTTTAGTTTTGTTTTTATAGTTTGTCAAACTTACAGTTGCTTTTAATGTGTTTGTTTTACTTTTACTAAAAGTCTTTCACGACTTGGATATTGTCTGAAGAAATTCAAACGAAAAGTCTTTCATTTATGCCATTATTTAATTTCATTTATATAATTAATTAAGATTTAACAGAAATGCTTAATATCTAATTATATTGTACAACTATATTTACTGAACTTGTGAAGGTTTTGTGTTATAGCAATTACGCTAAACATGTGGTATTACGATACGTTGATGTGGTATTGAAATAAACGTTGCTCATTTATATGTTTTTATTCTGTCAATTATTATTAATCTTTATGGAGTAACATGGAGTAGAAAAGAATTAAAAATAACTCTGAAATATTGCCATAAAAACTGTAATAATTTAGTTTTTCTAAAACAAAAATGTATATTATTGATTTGTATAGTTTCAGTTATAAATAGTTTTCAAAACATCATCACCATGTGTTAAAGAAATAAAAGAAGTATTGTCTTTTTTCAATTCACTTCCAATTTCTTCCTCAACTTTTAATATAGGCATCTCTTCTAAAATACTGTTGTCATTGGTAGGAAGTTTTGAATCAATAAAAGATGAAATCTCTTTATTATGAACGTTATGGGATGATTCAATTAATTTAATATCCTTTCTCAAAGAATTTTCTTGCACTATCTCGAACAAGGTGTTATCACACAATTCTAAAATTATATCTGGCCCATTCGATACTATTTTCTTAGTGACATAATGCCAAATGGAAGCCTCGATCTGTAGATGAACGCGACAAGATTTATTTGGTATGGACATCATTTTCTTATCATAAGTCATACTCCCGTCGGAATTTGTAAGCGTCAGTGATAAAGAGCAACTTTTAATGAAAGATATGGTGATTCCATCGACGCACTTATCTAAATTTATAGGGGATTTGGATGTTAGAAGCCTCTTCATATTCTCATATTTTCTAATAGTTTTTCCTTTACCTGATTGCCTCCTGTGACTGAATTTATTTTCTCCAATAGCAGCTCCATCGTATTTGTTTAGATTATTATTCTGAAGGTCATCTGCAATTAGGAGAGTATTTTGATTCTCCGGAGTATTCGGCAAAATGTTCACTTGTGTAGACTGTTCTGAAGAGGCACAAACGTCGGATTTTCTTTTATCATATTGTGCTATAAAGCGTTTGCAGCATTCGTACATATTTTGGTCGAATTTGAAATCAGTTAAAATGGAATCTTTACTTTTCAATTGTGCTAAATTATTTGATAGGTCATTTTTATTAAAACTTTTATTATTCGTAGAGAATGATTCACAACTTCCACAAGTATCCTCAAAGCCTGACGACACATCTTGAGATTTCTTCTTTTTCCTTTGCACCGACCGAACTAATTTAGTTAATAAAGAATTTTTCGAATGAGGTTTATGAGAGAACACGTCATTTAGAATATATTTTTCGTCAAACTTTTTCCTAAAACGCCTATTCTGTTTTAATAATTCTTTTAAAGATTTATTATTATAAACAGAGTAGATGGAATCTTCGTTTAGATATTGCAAGCTCTTTAGATTTGAAAGATGCTCTGAATAGGATTGGTCAGAATTATTTTTGAACATCGGTGAGGGTTGTGCACGCAATACTAAACCTTTATCACCCATTATTATTAATAATAATAAAATATCTTAACTTCAACTTTTTAATGATAAGCAATCGAGCGCCTGGCTATATTATATAGTTCTATATTAATAAGGAAGCTAAATTGTTTTTTATAGTTTGAAGACAAAGAAATCACAGCTGAGTTGAAGTCGAAGCATCTGATAGTTTGTCGTTGATTTTATAACGATATACGACTGATTATATTGAACCCACAATTCTATGGAAATTCAGACTTCCCTTGAATACTTCGTAATCCCTGTACATGCTCTGTATAATAGAGTAACTATATACTTTTGCTAGTAGATATTTGTATATCGAATTATGCCTACCAGGAATCAGAAAATCCTATCTCCACCATTATGAAGTTCAAGATGTCATATAGAGACGAAACTCAATATCGAATTTTAATAATTATTTTTACTAAATTAAAGTATAAAAGGAGCGCTTACCAATGATATAAAATTCATAATAACGTCTAGCAGGATTATTTAAACATTCTTGTTAGAAGAATGTTTGTATATTTCCTAATAAATTTGATATCATTTTGTTCAATCTATCTTACTAAG